>JAADXX010000368.1:0-27605 GCA_023338025.1 Phytopythium oedochilum | reverse complement strand
GCGACAGCCCGAGCGCGAGCCCGAGCGCCAGGATCAGCGCCGACACGAGCTGCACGCGGCGCTCGACCGACAGGCCGTACAGCTGCTGCTTCATGGCGGCGGTCGCGGGAGGAGGGAGGCGCTTTGGGGCGGCGAGGAGCTTGTTCACAAGTGTCGAAGGTGTCGCTTGGCAAATCTTTGCTTGTCATGCTAACAGTTATTATACAAATTGTAGACACCGAATTTCTATGAATTAGGGATTTCCTCTTGATATTTGTATGACGCGTGGTAATATGCGACGGAAGCGTGCGACGTGGGACGATGAGATTTGCACCAATCAGCGACCGAGAAGCGTCCACCTCACTCGAATGGGCCAATCATCGTGCGAAATATACTGTCGCATTTCAAAACGGTCGAAACTGACGTCGACGAGATGAGTGTACCCACCGAACCAGCATTGTCCGACCTAACGCCTCTGGTCCTATGAATATCCTATCTCTAGGCTATCCTATGGTTCCTTGGGCCTGTAACGCCGCAGCGAGCCGAAGCCCACTGCAGGCAGGTCTCCTGTGGGGGAGGCACTCCCTAATACCAACAGCGTCCATGCTGCTGGCAATCCTTGCACTGGAGTCACACCGGTCGAAGCGCAGACGCACGGCGCCAGCATTGGGCTGGCTTCCTGACGCGGCCGAAGCGGATAAGGCGTCTTGATCCTCTGAAATCCGCGTGCGAGTCGACCGCCAGGAGCGTCTTGAGCAAGAGTGCAGCCACGCGAGCGTCGTTGTCGTCGCTGTCGAGCTGCGCGTCTTGGGCTTCGGGTACTCTGCGACCGCTGGTATCTCCAGCTGGGCGCGGCTGTTGAAGCCGCGCCGTCAATCTTGACGCCCAACCGAGTGGACGGTCGGGCGGACTCCACGTGCTCTCAGTGGCTGGCTGGCTTCCACGACGGTCGTCTTGACTCGTTTTTCGAGCCGTCCCGCCCGGTGCGGGCCACCAGGCGGGACGCTCAGTGCCTGTAGGCGCTTGAGGGGTTGAACGCGAATCGAAGACTGAGACTCAGTAACTCAGCTACACATTTGCAGCAAAACGGGCGAGTCAATTTGCTCGGTCACTGGACGACATTTAACTTGAGCGCATGCGTGCGAAGTTGTCGCCAGTGTAATTCCACGAATACCAGTGAATAGTCACTTGGGCGTAAACTATGTACTGTACGTTGATTCAACGTCACCGAGTGTCCTAAATTCGACTTCAGTTCAATGATTCGCCTAGAGTCATCATCATAGGACTCAAGGACCTAACGGGCCGATTAGACGCGCGCGAGCTCGGCCGCGGCGTCCCAGAAGGTCTTGTCCACCGCGTGCTCGTCGGCGCCGTGGTGTCCGTGGAGCGCGACCCATCCGGCCGGACGCCGGTGAGCGTGGAGCGCATTGAGAGTCGGCGGCACCTTGGCGGTCGGCAGCAGCGGCGCGAGCTCCTGCTGCTCGCGCGCCATGGCCGCGTTCCTGTCGGCGTACCACACGTAGTGCTGCATCATGTAGACGCCGTTGATGGACATGCTGACGAACGCGAGCAGGAACTTGACCGGGTTGCCCGTGATGGTGCCCCAGTCGCTCGTCGCCCAGCTGTCGAGCGCCTGCTGCCCCATGGACAGCGTGCAGCCGCAGTTGTCGAGCAGCACGGGGTAGATGGACCAGCCGAACGTGCTCTTGCGCCGGCGGTTGAGCAGGACCTGAGGCACCTCCTTGGCGAACGTCGACCCGAGTTTCACGTAGCTCAGGTAGTACAGCAAGTCCAGCACCGAGAGTTGGCTGTCCGGTAGCCACTCGGACAGTAGAACAGCGGCGGCGATCGCTGCAGCCACTCCGAGCGTCGCCCCGGCGATCAGCAAGGTCGCAAGGCTCACGGTCTTGTTGCCAGGGTAGAGCCAGCACTGGGAGATGGCGACGGCGACCATGGAGGTCGCGTGCAGCGAGAAGAAGACGTCGTTGACCTCCACGGTGGCGCGGTGGCCGTCGTGCAGCGCCATGTAGACCTCTTGCACGCGCTCGCTGTAGTAGAAGGCGCAGTTGAAGACGGCGTAGCTGGCGAAGCCGAGGATCCCGAGGATCGCCATGTCGAGCGAGTACCCCTCCGTGCTCTTGCGCGAGTAGTTGAGCAGCACTTGCGGGTAGAACCCGACTGCCCAGCAGAAGAAGTAGATCCAGCCGATGATGCTCGACACGCGGTTCCACGGCTGCGGGACGCTCGGGTTCGCGTCGAGCAGCGTCCCAAGGAGCACGCCTGCAGCCAGGATCCCGGCGCCGACCGCCGCCACCTTGTGCGTCTGGACAAAGCGTCCGACACGCTGATAGAGCTCGGCCATTGCAGCTTTCGACGCTGTTGCTCGTGCCCGAGCACCGCCAGAACCGATTTGACAGTGAGAGGAGGGATTGTTGGCGAGAGAACACTCAGGAGCGAGCGACGGTGATCCCATCCACGCATCATGGACGGAGGAGACTGAGACTGACACTCATCGGTGCGGTGGCGTGTTGGGGATTTAAACGAGCCAATCAGAGCGCCGCGACGGCTTGACAAGCGGCGTGTTGGGCCAATCAGATCGCGTGAAACGCTCTTGTTTGGTAACTTCAACGCGTTCAACTTCAACTTGGATCTTATAATAGATTTAGTATTACGAATTTAAGATAAGCGGGCATAGTAAGTTCGGCCCTGAAAAGCCCATGACGCGCCCGCCTTAGACGCGCGCGATCTCAGCTGATGCGTCCCAGTAGGTCTTGTCCACGGCGTGCTCGCTGTAGGCGCGGCCGGCGCGCGGCAGCCAGCTGGAGGAGGCCGCGAACGTGGGCGTCACGCGGGAGACCGACTTGGTGGAGAGCGGCAGCAGCGGCATCTCCTCGAGCTCCGTGTTGTCGGCGAACCAGACGTAGTGCTGCAGGATGTAGACCGAGTTGATGACGATGCTGGCGAACGCAAGCGAGAACTTGACCGGGTTGCCCGAGATGGCGCTCCAGTCGGCCGTGGCCCAGCTGTCCAGCACCTGCTGCGCGATCGACAGCACGCAGCCGGGCATGTCGAGCAGCACGGTCTCGACCGTCCAGCCGCGCGTCGACTTGCGCCGGTAGTTGAGCAGCAGCTGCGGCAGCTCCTTCATGAGCGTCGACCCGAGCTTCACGTAGCTCAGGTAGTAGAGCAGGTCGAGCACGCTGAGCGGGGCCGGCAGCAGCGGCAGGCGGCCGACGAAGCGACTGGAGACCGCGATGCCGACAGCGAACGCGAGCGCGACGCCGAGCGTGACGAACGCGATCGTCTTGGTCGTCCGGCTCACGTCCTGGTTCCCCGACGGGTACAGCCAGCACTGGAAGATGGCGACGCCCACGAGCGTGGTCGCGTGCAGCGAGAAGAAGACGTCGTTGAGCTCGACGGCGTTCCGGTTGCCGTCGTGGCGCGCCATGTACGCCTGCTGCACGCGCTCGCTGTAGTAGAAGGCGCAGTTGAACACCGCGTAGCTGGCGAAGCCAAGGATGGCGAGCACGGCCGAGTCGAGCGAGTACCCGGCCGTGCTCTTGCGCGCATGGTTCAGCAGCACTTGCGGATAGAACTCGGCGCCCCAGCAGAAGAAGGACAGCCACCCGAAAATGCTCGAGACGCGGTTCCACGGCTGCGGGATGCTCGCGTTCGCGTCGAGCGCCAGGCCGAGCAGCACCCCGGCCGACAGGATGCCGAAAGCGACCAGCGCCGCCTTGGCGGTCCGTGACAGTCCCCCAGCGCGCGCGAGACGGCGGGCCATGGCTTGATCGATAGCTCAGGACGTTGCGCAGACGCTCCTCTCGGTCGCGAACTCGGTTGTGCGGCTTGGGGGCGAACGAGCGGCGCGAATGGGCGGCCAGGGGCGTTGCATGTTCACCGCCTGCGACGAGAGAGCGTGGTCAGCGCACTCGCGGGAGTGAGTCGACGCATTGTGACCAATCAGAGCGCGAGAACCGACCAGCGAGATGAATGATCCGCCAATCACAGCGCGTCATTTCCATGTCGTGTCGAGGAACCGGCGAGGTCGGAACTGGAAGGATTGGGATACGTACTCAAGATTTTACTATACTAAAATCAAGTTAGATTGGATACTTTATCGAGAATCCAAGTCACAAAGCACACCGGAACGCACATCAACAGAGGGGTTTGACATCCATGGATGCGGTCGGCGTCGCTGCGCCTGCGTCGTGGTGAGCGCAGCGGCCGCGCCCGCCATCACAGACCCCCACGTGACAGAGCGTCTCTTGGCGCGTCCGCTCAGCCCTCTGCGGGCTCCGGCGGCCGCGTACTCGCGCAATGGTGGGCTTCACATGCGCTGGGACTCGCCGGAGGCGTCCCATGCGACGCCTTCGACGGCGTGCTCGCTTCCAGCGTTGGCGCGCGCGAGCCAGCGGCTGTGCTGCGCGGCCGCGTAGCTCGGGAGGACGGCGCTCTTGTGGCTGGCGACCAGCGGCAGCGCCTCGTCCTCGCCCAGCGGCTTGCTGCCGCGCTCGGGGTAGAGCGCGTAGTGCTGCACGCAGTAGACGGCGTCGATGAGGAGGCTCGCGACGGCCAGCCAGAGCTTCACCGGGTCGCCCAGCATGGCGCCCCAGTCCTGCGCGGCCCAGCTGTCGAGCGCGAGCTGCGCGAGCGAGAAGACGCCGCCGGGCACGTCCAGCAGCACGGCCCAGATGGTGAAGCCCTCGGTGGACTTCCTGCGGAAGTTGAGCGCCACCTGCGGCACGTTCTTGACGAGCGTCGACGCGAGCTTGACGTAGCTCAGGTAGTACATGAGGTTGAGCAGCGTGAAGAGCCCTCGGTCGCCCGCGACGAGCACGCTCAGCGCGAAGGAAGCGACGGACAGCACGGTCGCCACGGTCGCCGCGTCCGTCAGGCGACTGCCCACGCGCTTGCCTTGCGGGTACGCGAGGCACTGTGCGATGGTCACGCCGTGGATCAAGGTCGCGTGGGCCGCGAACACGACGTCGTTGAGCTCGACAGCGTTGCGCTTGCCGCCGTGGCGCGCCATGTACGCCTGCTGCACACACTCGCTCCAGTAGAAGGCGCAGTTGAAAACGGTGTAGCACGCGAAGCCGAGGATGGACAGCACGGCGAAGTCGAGCGAGTACCCGACTGTGCTCTTGCGCGAGTGGTTGAGCCACACCTGCGGGTACGGCGCCGCGGCCCAGCAGACAAAGTACAGCCAGCCGAGCACACTCGAGACGCGGTTCCACGGCGCCGGCACCTCGGGGTTCGCGTCCATTGTAAGCCCGAGCACGACTCCGAGCAGCACGAGGGCGCTCGCAGCGAGCACGGGGAACCACCGCGCGTGGACCAGGCGCTCGAGTCGCGCCATCTTGAGCTCGCCTCGACGCGGAAGAAGCCCAAGTGAGCGCGGTGGACCTCGGTTCTGCAGTACATAGTATCCGGTGGAGCGGCAGCTTCCAGCTGACGGAGCTGATGCGTGTCGCGTCATGACTCATGAGGCGGGACTACACTCTCGTAGCGGTCGACACTCATCGGCGGAGACCTCACGCTCGGTTCAACGCAGCCATTCCCAGTGCTGCCGTCCCACTCATCGGGCCGCGACACGCTCGACCAGAGTCTGATCTTCAGACCCAGCGGCTGCCCTCATTGGCGCCTCGCCATGTCGGTTCGACTGGACACTAGAGTGCGGCACAGGGCGGACGATGGTGACGGCTTCGGCGAGTGGCCAATCACGGCGCGACGCCCCCGCTCAATCACCGGAAGCCGCGGCCAATCACGAGCCAACACTAGCGGGTCCAAGACGGGCCACGTCCATTGAGATCACTGCTTCAACACTGCTACTTAATCAAAAGGATACATTTCGATGCGAAACGTGAGGAATTCTATTACATGGATACTTAGATGGAGCAGTGACGAGACGAATGCAGTGTGGGTGGGTGGGTGCCGTTTCAGAGTTGCGGATGGAATGAGGAAGCGGCCGCCGCTTGGGGCCGACGGCGCGGCGGCTGCGGCCTACTCCGCGGGTCCTAGCGGCGCCGCGAAACCCCGCAAGAAGCCTAAGCGGCAGGACGCGCAGGCGGCCGAGTGGTTCGCGGGCGTCCAGAAGCAGTGGCGAGCCGGGACGTTGGAGGATGGAGATCAAGCGGTTAATGCTCACGATGCCATCGACCAGAGCGCGCATGAAGGCCTCAAGAGCGTCGAGGTGCTTCAGAGCCGGCAGGGACGCACGCGGATGCAGGTGTCGCCACGGCAATGGCTCTAAGGCTCTAGAGAACGCCCGACCCTCGTGCTGACCGCTGCGTGCTGTATCAACCAGATGAGCGCGGCCGACCTGGAGCAGAAGAAGACGCTCCTCCCATACCTGGATGACATTGAGTACATCAACGTGCAGCTGCGGTGCGTCTCTCGCCGTCTTACTATGGACAAACGAGTCTCCACCGCCAGTGATCCCTCTCTCTCTTACGCGTCGTGTTGGCACATGGCCACCAGGATGCGCGGCTTGCTGCCCGACGAGGAGCCAGCGACCGAGCCAAACGGTGGCCAAAGCAACATGAGGACGCCGGCATTGGACTGGGACGACACCGCAGAGCCTCGAGAGAGCGCCAAGTACTCGCAGCACCGACCGGGAAAGCTTACGAACAGCAAGGCCAAGCCGAAGGACAGCGCGACGGCCGCGCTCCCAGCGGTCCATGGCCCGCACTCGACCAACCAGGACGACGTGCCAGACGCTTCCGTCGACCCAAAACTTGTCACTAGACACGTCCTCCGAGCGCGGTACCCGCGGTTCGTCGAGTCGCTGCAGCTCGCGCCAAGCGCCAAGATCGCTCCGCGAGTCCGCTTGGTCGCGTGGCTGCTCCGGCTGATCGAAGACATCTACAGCTACTTGTCCGAGTGCTTCGCGCCATCTAGCGCGGCTTCAGCTCCGGTGAGTCCCGACAAAGGGCCTGGGCCGAAGCTTGTGATGCCGTTCCTCGCGCGGCGCTTCATCCTCCATGGACTCGGGCTTCGCGAGCTCGCGGACCAGGAGTGCGTCGACCTCATCCTGAACGTCGAGCTGCAGCGCGAGCAGTTCCCAGAGGTAGCGACGTTCTCGCTCTTCCTGCGCGAACTGCGCGACGAAGACCACCTGCTGTTCTACCTGCACGTGCGGCGCTCGCTCCAGATCGAGCTCGACCTCAATCTCGCCAGCAAGGAGAAGCGCGCGCACACGTCGACGCTCGGGAAAAAGTACGCGAGCGACGCGCTGATCCGCACGAGGAACCACCCGCTGGTGCCGGACGGAGCGCTGCAAGTCCTGCTGTCCCCTTTAGCCTGCGAGAGGGTGATGGAAAGCGTATTTGCGGTTGCTGCGCGTATGAACCCGCGCGTGGACGGCAAGCCGCGCGCTTCCCCTCAAGCGCTCGCCCAGTTCCTCGTCCGCGTCAAGCTCAGCAGCGTGTTTGTCGGGAACAACGTCGTTGTGCTCGAAGACTTCATGGCGACGCTGGTCGAGTCATTCCAGGAGATCGATCAAGACATCATCGCCGTGTTCAAGTACAACGACGACGGTGCGTTCGCATGGTCATGAGGCCAGTCCTTCCGTCAATGCTCACGCGTTCTACGTGCACCCAGGCGAGTCACTGACGAGCTTGATACGTCTGCGCGACACCATCGCGTCGGAGGCCAAGATCGCAGCCTGGACGACCTCGTACAGCGATCAGGAGAAGCTCCTGCGCAACCTGCGGATCGAGCAGGTCCGCATGGAGCGCAGCAACGCCGACAAGAGGTTCCGAGTGGAGCTCCGCCTTCTGCAGCACCGGATCTGCCTGCAGGAGCAGGAGCTCGAGCACATCCAGCAGCAAATCGCCAGTGCCCAGGCTACTGTCGACAACGTGTGGCACGACGTTGTCCGGAAGAATCGGCCGCACTCGGAGCCCGAGAACTTCGGAAGCCAATTCGCCGCTCAAAATCCCCGTGGTCGGGTACATCAGGAGCTAGCCTCCGTCCTGGGAAGGTTCGAAGCGTACATTGCCAAGCTTCACCAAAGGCACAGCATCACGGTCAAGGCTGCCGGCGTGTTGGCGACTTCGTGGCAGCGCCAGGTTGAGGAGTACAGAGTTCGCATGGTTGTTCGGATCCAGCGAGCGTACCGAGCAAGGAAGCGCGCGAGAGAGATCAAGCTGGACGCGCGCGAGAAGCTGAAGGAGCAGATTCGCGAGCGGGAACTCAAGCTCCGGAACGAACAGCTCGAGAGGCAGCGGCTGCAGTCGCTGCAGGCGAAGGATCTGGAGCGGCATCAGATGCGAATGCGCGCTACGCAAGAGCAGGAGGCGAAGCTCAAAGCCGAGCAAGACGCGCGGCAAAGAGTCATCGTCGACCGGGTCCGCGCGCACGAAGTCGAGCAGATGCAGCTGGCGCGGAGCAAGCGTGTGTTGTCTCGGATGTGGAGCAACTGGCGGCAGTTCCTCGGTCGTCGCAGGCAAAAGCGCAGAGCCAACGCCATGTTCCTCAAACTCACGCTCCTGAAGTGGAAGCGGCACTTTTCCTCGTTCAAGAAGGCGGATAGCGCGGCGAGGACGCTCCAGCGGCTCGTTCGGCGCCGACAAGAGCGCGTGAAACTCCGCAAAGAGATGCGCCTCCAAGCCAAACGCAACGCGCTCGCCAAGAAGTATTTGATGAAGGTGCAGAGGCGCGAGACCGCTCGACTGTTCAACCACTGGGTGGCGCATACGCAGCAGAACCAAACGCTCCGCGCGAACTTGGCCGAGATCGTCCAGAAGCGCACAGGCTTCTGGCTCAAGAAGTGGTGCGACTTTGTGCGCAGTCAGCGAGCAGCAAAAGATGCGGCCACTCGGCTCGTGCAGCGCGTGTATCGCGGTCGCCTCGCTCGACGGTTGTTCCGGTACTGCCGCCATCGAAACAGCCAGGCCCTTGCGATCCAACGCGTGTACAGAGGCCACCGCTCTCGTATCGCGACGGCAAAGCTGCGGCGGATGAAAGCGCGCCAAGATGAAGGAGCGACGAGGATCCGCACGAGGATCCACCACCGAGCAATGGGCGTGTGCTTGTGGGGATTGCGTCGTCACGTGTACATCGAGCGCCGCATCAAGTCAGTGGCACATCGACGGAGAGAGGAAACAAAGCGCTATGCTTTGTTTGCCTTTGCGCTCCACGCGAGCGAAGAGAAGGAAGCGCGAGTCGCTCTGGAGCGCCGAAGACACGACAGCGCCACTCGGATCCAGCGCCAGTTCCGCCGACATGTGTGCCAGCGCGAGTTTCGGGAGCAGATTCGCTTGTTCCGAGCTGCGCGCACGATCCAGCGAGCGTTCCGCGGCTACCGCGACCGGCAAGCTGTGCGCAAACTTCGCTGGCAAATCTACTCGGCGACTCGGATCCAAGCAGCGTGGAGACGCCACCGCGCTCGGCAATACGTTGCCTCGCTGCGCGCTGAGCGGATACTCGCAGCAGCATTTCGAGGAGACTACGCCGTCATCAAGCGCGCGATCGCTGGAGGTTTTTGGCTCGCTGCGGATGCCGAAGGCAACGGCGTTCTCCATACTGCTGCGGCTGCAGGCCACAAGCGGATTGTCAAGCTCTGTCTCCGCTGCTCGTTCGAGATTGACGCGGTCAATGCGCAGCATGAGACGCCGCTGCACCTTGTGCTGGCGAATCTCCCGCCGTCTCTTCGCCTCGTTCCTGGAGCAGTCGATGTGGATGCAGACGACTCGGACGTGCGAGCTCGCGCTGATCGACTGGCACTCGCTGAGTACATGATCGACCACGGCGCATGGCAAGAGGCTCAAGACGTGCATGGCCTCACGCCACTGTTGCTGTGCGCCTCTCTCGGCCATCAAGACGCGGTCGAGATGCTGCTAGACCGCGGAGCCAACACTGACGCTCGCACTTCCGGCGGCCAGCTCAACGCAGTCCAGCTCGCAGTCGAAGGCAACCACTTCGACGTATTGCGAGTGCTACTAGCGTCTCGAGCGTTCGATCCTTCCCCGCCGTCGTATCCATTAGACTCCGAGATGGGCTACGACGCCGAAGCATACGCAGATCCGCCGCCGACATGGCTGCAACTGCATGCGTGCGCAGGTCGCGGCCTCGTCGACTGTCTCCGCGTGCTTCTTGACCACATCCAGTCGCGACCGGTGCAGTTCCCTCATGGGATCCTCGACCGACGGGACCGAGAGGGCTACACGCCGCTCATCTACGCCGTCAACTCCAAGTGCGCCGAAGCAGTCAAGCTGCTGCTAGAGCGAGGCGCGGGGCCGGACGTCAAGGACTTTTTCGGCCGCGCGCCGCTCCACTTTGCGCTCCACGCAAGCTCAGCGGACAAGGATGGCAGTGGAGACGGCATCACCGAGCCGAGTAGTGGCATGCGGTCTCGCGAAGAGATCGTCCGGCTGCTGACCATGTTCGATGCGGACGTGAACGTTAAGGACACGGACGGCGACGCGCCGCTGCACATGAGCAGCCACTCGGACGCGCTGCTTGGGTGCTCGTCTCTGCTGCTTACAAGTGGCGCTGCACTGACCGCCAACGCAATTGGCAACCACCCGACCCACGTGGCGGCTCAGTGCGGGGCCATCACGACCCTGCGGCTTCTCTTGGACTACGGCGGCGACATGAACCTGAAGAACTACGCAGGGAAGACCTCTCTTGGCGTGGCGCGTATGCACCGGCAGCTCGCTGTCGTGGAGTTCGTTCGCGACTACTTTGCTCAGGATGAGGTCAAAGCCATTGACGACGATGAGAGCGAAGGCGAAGGCGACATGGGTAGTGAAGCGGCCGATGGAGACGCCCAGAGGAAGGACGACGACGACGATCAAGCACTCGAGGAAACGGACGGCTTTGATGAGAACAAGGTGCTCGATGGTATGCAAGAGCGGACGCCAGAGCAGTGGGCAAGCGCGCTGGCGACCGCGTTCCGCATGGACACGCTGGCCGAGTGGACGATGTTCATGGACGAAGCCACTGGCATCCCGTTCTTCGCCAACTTGAGTGCCGATGACGATGGAGTCGTCTGTACTTGGGAGTCGTCGGTGGAGTTCGACGCTGCGTTTGGCTCCGACTGGGAGGTGGTGCGTTGTCCGCCCGGTTGGTCGCCACCGGTCGCGTCTTCCATTGAGCACAACAACCATGACCACCGCCGCGGGGCTCTGGTCGCTGATGCCCCAGCGTCCTCACTGTCGCGGTCGTCGACGGAGTGGAAGTACCTCTACCACAACCGCGTGACAGGGGAACTGCGCGTTCAGGCTCCGCCTGTGGACCTTGCGCTGCTACAAGACGTCGTCCAGCGATCCAAGCGCCACCAAATGCTGCTGCGCGCGCGCGTCAGTCGCTTGCAGACCCACAAGGGCGACGGCGGAGAGGTGTCTGCGTCTGCCGTCGAGTATCTGCGCTTCTCGCAAGCGTTCGCGAGCGAGAGCGCTCAGGCGCGGGCCGAGCACCTCGCCGCCGTCTCGATCCAGCGCAAGTTCCGGGCTCGACGCACGCTGCGACTCGTGCGCTTGCTGCTTGTGCAGAACAGACAAGCGGTTCGCTTGCAGCGCGCGTTCCGAGCGCGTCGGGACCGATTCGAAGCGTGCGCGCTCGACTACCAGCGGTCGAGCGCGACAAAGATCCAGGCGGTGTGGCGAGGCTTCTCTACTAGGAGACGGGAGCAGGCTGGTGGTCTCCAGCACACCGACCGTGTGCGCTTTCGTCGCCGTCTACGCGCAGCCAAGACGCTCCAGCGCGTGTTCCGAGGGTTCGTCGGTCGCCGCAAGGCGCTGCAGGAAGCGCTGCGTCGCCTCGTCCCTCTTCGCCGCTTCATTGGACTGTCAGTTCAGCCGC
This sequence comes from Phytopythium oedochilum, assembly GCA_023338025.1. Classification (NCBI taxonomy): domain Eukaryota; phylum Oomycota; class Peronosporomycetes; order Pythiales; family Pythiaceae; genus Phytopythium; species Phytopythium oedochilum. The sequence goes on along the minus strand of JAADXX010000368.1, from coordinate 15,818 downwards.
CGAAGAGCGTCGCGGACTGGCAGAAGCTGTGCGCGCGATCGAGGAAGCGGCGGTCGTTCATGGTCTGGGACGAGCTCCGCGCGCCTCGCGAGCTGCTGTATCTGCCGTTCTACTGCCACCACGTGACGCGCATGTGTTCGTGGGAGCCGCCGGCCGCGTGGCAGGAGCACGAGCAGCAGGAGTTCGACGCTCGCAAGCAGCTCTGGACTTGGGGGTACACGGACGCGACGGTCCGCGCAGCTCGCAGTCTGCAGCGGCTCTGGCGCGCTCGAATGGCTCGCATCGCGCTTCGAGCCGTGCTGTCGGCTGTCCGCTTGATGCGGCGCTGCGAGCGCGCGTACTTGGAAGAGCCGACGAGTCTCGTGGCGCTCGGCAACTACGTGCTCTTCCTGCACGCGGTCACGCACGACTACGAGCGCGCCAGGCCGCTGTTCGCGCGGCTGCTGCGCGCGATGGTCCAGCGCGGCCCCGACGTCCCGTTCGTGCTCTTCGCGTACGCCATCTTCGCGTACATCACGCAGGAAGTGGACGCCCGTGAGGCCGGCGAGCTCGTGGCGCGAGCCAAGACGCGGGACCCGACGATCGCCAGCTTCCAGGTCGCGCTGCTCGGGTTCTTCCGGCCGCAGGTGCTCGTGAACCCTCGGAGCTGCGAGGCCAACATCAACTACGCCGCGTGCCTCCAGTGGCTCGTCGTGTCCGAGACAAGCGAGCTCGCCCAGCTCGAGACCGCTCAGGAGCACTACATGCGGGCGCTCGCGGCGGATCCGAGGCGCCGAGGCACCATGGAGCTACTGCAAGACGCGCTCGACCGCAAGCGCGCGGTGCTCCGGAAGCAGCGACCTCCGCGCCGGCAGCAGGACAGGAATGACGACGACGACGACGCCGAGTTTGCCGGCCATGAAGCGTTCCGCAGGTGGCAGGCTGCACAGGCGGCCAAGGAGGACCTGGCGCGCTCTCGCGCGTTGCTGGAGCAGCGAGAGCTCGACGCCCGGCTCGCAGCGGCTGTCAAGATCCAGGCGCGGTACAGGCGGCGGCGTGCCCAGCGGCAGACGCATCGGCTGCAACAAGAGCTGCGTCGAGCCGCCGCGCAAGCCGAGCAGGCGAAGGAGCGCGCCGTCCACGACGCGGTTTCGCGAGCGTTCGACCTCGTCGGAGCGGCGGCAAGCGGCAAGGCCAAGGCGCATACGCTCAGTCTCCCGGCCACGCACCTCGAGGCCGTGTTCTCGGCGCTGGTTACTCGTCTCCCGGGCTCTAACGGAGGCGCCGGCGCTGCTCCGGGCTCGACGATCAACGAGAGCGCAGAGCTGGCGCCGGCGGCGCTCGCAGCAGCGTTCGCAAGGACCCACCGAGGCGCCAGACACGTGAACGTGCTCGACCTGTGCCGCTTCGTGCTCTCGACGCCGGCGCTCGAGGCAGCGATCCACAACGGGCCGTGACTTGCCAGCGGCCTGGCTGGCTTGAGCAGCTTAGTGATGAAGCTGGAGCCATTGACGCAGTGGAAGCGCGCCGAAGCACCGCGCGTCTCTTCGGCAGGTTGAAGTGGCTCTCAGTATACCTAGAAGCTCTTGTTGCTGGACGAAAAAGACTGCGCGGCGTCTATGTGCTTCGCGGTCGAGACGTCCGGACGGTGGCAGCAGCCAGGTGGTGTGTATTTCGAAGTGTCGAAATTCGATTGCACAAAAGGAGAGCGGCGGAAGATCGCGACGGTACCAGATGCGTTTTTCTCGTTCGTAAAGCGCACAGTTTCTTCGTCGGGTTGCCATGGAGGATGTCCCGTGCACATGCCAATATTTCCGGTACAATGTACTATACCGCACTGCGGGTGGCGCGTCTCGCTGGGGCTGGCGGCGACGCCTCCTGGACTCCTCGACGAGCGAATATGAGTAAGCAGAAGATTCAAGCAGAGACCCAAGTGTTCTCGCGGTTCTCGCGGGTTTCCGCTCGAGTTCCCATCAGAGTAGGAAGAAAAATCAGCAGAGTTGGACGGGACGTTTTAGTCTTGCAGTACAGACGATGGACCGAGTGACGTTCACTCTTGAAAGACGGACGCCGGCTCGTCATCACTCAGCGGCTCCTCCTGTTTTGAATCCCTCCCTCCTCCTTCGTGTGCATGAAGCAGCGCGATTATGCTCGCTGGAGTGAACGCGAACTCTCCAGCTGGAGGCGGTTGCATCGTCGCCTGACGTGGATGCCCCCGCTACACTAGGTACAGTCCGCTGCGCTTCTCAGACAGCAGCGCTGGATCGACGCTCCTAATTGGCACACACCCACCAAACCAACCGCAAAGGGTAGGGCAACCTCGAAGGGTTTGGTCGTCCGGTGTCACTAGCCGCGTCCCCAAAACTGACTTTCTGCATACAAACATCCAGTCGATCTTATTATTATTATGACGATTGTGTCTATATTCTACATCATTATAATACAATAAAAAAAAGAAACAGCAGCAGCACTTGTTTGCTTGCGTTCTCTCTCCTTATTCGGGCCGCATTTTCCTCCGAGAACGGCCAGGCGCACTCCGCTTTCCGCGCGCGACGACCGCCCCGCCCCGCCCCGCCCGCCCCGTCCACCGGCCCCCGGCGGCGACCATGGCGAGCATGCTCAAGGGCAAGTACATGCCGCTGAGCGAGGCGGACGTGAGCCCCGTGCGCGTGGCCTCGTACGACGGGCAGCACATCCGCGTGTCGAGCGCGTCCTGCGCCGCCGCCGACGCGCGCTTCGTCATGGGCAACTACCTGGGCGGCGGCATCGCCGGCGTTGTGTACGAGGCCTACGACCGGCGCGCGCGCCGGCACGTGGCCATCAAGATCCTCAACCCCGTCGGCTACAAGCTCACACCGCCCGCCACGCTGCGGCGCGGCGAGGTCGTGCGCCGCGGCGCGCCCGTCGCCGGCCACGTGCGCGGCATGACGCTCGACAACGTCTACTGGGTCAGCCTGCCGCACCGGCGCGACCTGGTCGCGTGCTACGCGCTCGCGCCTGCAGTCGGCGCGTCGTCGTCGTCGTCGTCGTCGCCTTCCGCCGCCATGCCGCCCTTCCCGGCGCTTACTAATAATAGTATGGCGTCGGCGGCGTTGACGGCGGTCCCGACGGGAGCGGGATCGCCGCTGGCGGCGCCCGTCGCGCTGCGCGAGCTCACGCTCGAGATGTGCGTCTCGCTCTGGCTGCTCGACCACGACGACGACGAGCTGCTGGACGACGACGACGCGGACGCGGGCGAGGCCGCGCGCCGGCGCCGGGGCGTCGCGACGCGCGAGGACCCGGTGAACGACTCGGCGCCGCCGTGCGACGCGCCGACGCGCCACCGCGGCCACCGACACGCGGCGCCGGCCTCGCTCGCGCAGCAGACGCAGGCGCAGCTGACGCGCCGAACGCGCGCGCAGGATGAGCAGAAGGCGTGCGACGAGGGCGACGAGGACGCGGCCGTGAACCCGCAAGACATGGAGACGGACGACATGTGCGGCATTGACGACGACGACGACGGGCGCGGCGACAACGCGCTGCCCAGCGACGAGGCCGCGCGGCGGCGGCGCCGGCGCGCGCACCACCTGCGGCGCCACTACCTGGACGATGACCAGGTCGTGGTCAAGAACGGCGTGGCGTACACGATCCCGCGCATGCCGGCAAAGTTCCGCAGCTTCCTGCGCGCGCGCAAGACGATCTACCGAGAGATCGCGCACATGCACAAGCTCACGGGCAACTCGGTGTCGGGCGACCAGATCGGCGGCGGCCACGAGAACGTGCTCAAGCTGTACGACGTGCTGGAGCTCGTGCAGCCGTCCAAGAGCACCATCTTCCTCGTGCTCGAGCTGGCCTACGGCGGCGAGCTCTTCGACCGCATCCGCGGCGACCAGGGCGTGGACGAGGGCGTGGCGCGCGGCTACGTGGCGCAGCTGCTCGCCGGCGTGCTCTACTGCCACCAGCTCGGCATCGTGCACCGCGACCTGAAGCCCGAGAACCTGCTGCTGAGCGAGACGGACGTGCTCAAGATCGCCGACTTTGGGCTCTCGGCGCACTTTATCGCCGCCGTCAGCGGCAACAGCGCCGCCACGAGTGAGGCAATGGAGGTGGACGACGACGTGCTCGCGTGCCCGACGGACAACGACGTGGGCGCCTCGAGCCGCCTGCTGGCGCCGCCCGGCGCGCGCTTCCGGCGACTCAACTCGATCGTCGGCTCGCCGCACTACGTCGCGCCGGAGGTGCTGCAGAACGCGCGCTACGGCTACGACGGCCGCAAGGCCGACATGTGGTCCATCGGCGTCATCCTCTACGGGCTGCTCATCGGCAACCTGCCGTTCGGCAAGGACCTGGCCACGTGCCCGCGCTACCTCAAGTTCTGCGAGTGGGTGCGCTCGCTGCCGAGCGACCCGCACTCGGGCAAGCTCGTCTTCCAGCCCGAGCTGTTCCAGCCCGGATCGGTGCGCCTCGTCTCCTCGAACGGACCCAGCTCGGCTCCTGGAACCGCCGCGCCGGCCTCTTCGGCGTCGGACGCGCCCCAGCCGCCGCCTCTCCACCCAGGATACCAGGGAGGGTCGCCCATGCTCGGCATGGTGCTGTCCAGCTCGAGCATGCTCTGGAACGCGAGCGGCCAGTCGAACAACAGCGCGTCCGTCCCGCCAGTGGCCCCTGCCGTCGCTCGCATGCGCAGCGGCGGCGGCCTGAGCCCAAGCAGCAGCAACAGCAGCAACAACAACAGCAACAACAACAACAGCGTGAGCGCCGACGCGACGAGCGTGCTGGTCGCCAACGGCGCCGTGGGCCGGCGCGGCAGCCGCGTCGTGTCGTTCCCGGGCTGGTTCTTCCCCGCCCGACTGTCCCCGGCCGCCGTGTTCCTGCTCGCGAGCCTGCTGCACCCGGACCCGGCGCGCCGCTACTCGTGCGAGGACGCGTCCAAGTCGGCCTGGCTCGCCGACGCCTCGTGCTCCTCCGCATGAGCCAGGCTCCTCGCTCCGCCTTCTGCCTCCCTATATAACAAGCCTTCAGCCCCGCGCGTCCGCGAGCATGAAGCGTCCCGAGATCCACCACCACCACCACCACTACCACTAAGCTATCGTCGTACCCTAGAAAAACGCTCTGCAAACATCAATGCATGTACCATGCCTCCTCCACACCACATCCATTTACGCTCCGTCTCTGAAACAAGTGTATACTATTATATAGTAGACCGTATACTTTCGGCGGCCACAGTACATACCACGGTACCCTTTTTGTCGCACCTCCATCGTTACCTTGTACTGTACTCGTATAATAGATAGTGTAGCTTCGAGGTTGCATCGAGATGGCGGGCGCCGCCGACCTGCGCGAGGCGCTGCGCGCGCAGCTCCAGTGGCCGTTCGCGTTCGCGTCCGCGGACCCGGAGGAGGCGCGCTGCCTCGTGGAGGACGCGGCCGCGCCGGCGCGCGTGGCCGAGTGGGTCGCGCGCCGCGTCCCGAGCCGGCGCCGCCCCGCGCCTGTCGGGGATTCGCGGCGGCCGCCGGCGTCCCCAGCGCCTCACACAGGGCCAGAGGCGCTGCTAGACGCCGAGCTACACGGGGAGCGGCCACGTGCGGCTTGGACTAACGGCCGCGGGCCGCAGGGAGACGCAGACGAGGTGAGAGAGCGCCAGAGTGACACGACCTTGGAATAGGATATGTCGGATCGTAACCGGTAGTTCAATGTGTGAATGCAGGCGCTGCTGTCGGCGCGCCAGGCGCTCGAGCAGCTGTACCGAGACATCCCCGAGTACTCGCTGGAGGAAGCCGGCGCTGGGGCGATCCGGCGCGCGCTCCTGTCCAGGGCGGCCGAGCCAAGGAACGCGCACTTGAGCACGCTGCGCGGACTCGTGCGCGGCATGGACAGCAGCGAGGCGAGCGCGCGTGGCACAGGAAGGGAAGAGAGTGACGGCGACCTGCTGGCCGTGCTCGAGTACGAGGACCAGACGCTGCAGGACGTGCTCAAGTACAACCGTCACCTACTCGACGGCGGCGACGCGCCAGGCTCGCCCGGCCCCATTGACGGCGCGCTCGCCGACGCCAAGGCGCGCTTCGTCATCTACCAGCTGCGCGACGCGCTGGGCTTCCTGCACGAGCGCGGCGTCGCGTGCGGCGGGTTCTCGCCAAGCGATATCTGGTTGACGGACACGCTCTGGGTCAAGCTTGGCGCGCTGCCTCTTGTCGGAGCCGGCGCTCGTGTGGACTCCAGCGACGACCAGCACGCGGTACAGGACGCCCAGACCAGCCGAGATGGTGCGGATCGGTTCTACAAAGACGTGGAAGCGGTCTCAAGGCGGTCGCTGACCGATCGCTGGCGCACGGGCGACGTCAGCAACTTTGAGTACCTGATGGCGCTCAACACGGCCGCTGGAAGACGAATGGTACGCCGTTATCGTCTTGCATCGGCTGGTTGGCGCCTCCTTTCATGACTCATGTGACTTGGTGCACTAGGTGGACAGCGTGTTTCACCCGTTCCTGCCGTGGGTGGCGGATTTCAGCCAGCCCATGGGCGGGTGGCGCGACCTCACCAAGAGCAAGTTCCGGCTCAACAAGGGAGACAATCAACTGGACCGCACGTACGAAAGCAGCCTCGTCCCCCACCACATCACGGAGAGGTGAGTCTCGCGCTGTTGAAGCCCTCGCTCTCGACGTTTGCAGCGGCACCCTGACTCAACCCCCATTGTGGATCTGACCAGCTTGTCCGAGATTACATACTACATCTACATGTCGCGACGCACACCCATGGCAGTGCTGCGCAAGGTCGTCCGGTCCAACTTCCAGGCAAAGGAGTACCCTTCGACGCTGACCCGCATGTACGAGTGGACACCCGACGAGTGCATCCCGGAGCTGTTCACGGACCCGAGCATCTTCGCTTCGCTGCACGGAGACGGCGTCATGGATGACCTCTCATTGCCTGATTGGTGCGCGACTCCGTTGGAGTTCGTGCGAGCACACCGCGCCATGCTCGAGAGCCCGCATGTGTCTTCGAGCCTGCACACATGGATCGATTTGAACTTCGGCGTTGCCCTCGCCGGAGACGAAGCCGTACGACAAAAGAACGTTCCGCTGCAAGTGCAGAGCGCGTCGTCGCAGCATGTCGGGAAGAGTGCCGGGTTTGTCCAACTCTTCCAGAATGCACATCCGCATCGGCGACTTCCACAAGACACTCCAACATCACCTCAGCGATCTCATGTGGGCTTTGTAGACCCCGACAGCGTGAAGATGGACAAGCCTTCTCCGCTAGTAGCATTCGCGTCCATCGCAAGGCAGAGCAGCTATCACCAGAGCGAGCTCAAGCACCAAGTGTCGCGCATGCTCGCTCGAGCAGTGCAGCTCGTGTCGGAGACGCAGAGCGACGGAGCAAACTCGCCAATCTCGTACCCTCATGGCGACGACTCAAGCCGTTTCGGTCTCGCGAGCTCGTTCACTAACAACCCAATGAACCCTAGCAGCTCTCCAACTGGGATTGGCATAGCAGATGGCACGGCTACTAGCGTCGCCAGTGGCACGGGCGCGTCGTCCTCTTCCGACTCGAGAGGGCAGATCATGATGCGGAATTTCAAGCAGAGGAAGAAGAACAAGTTGCGCGCGAAGTCATCTTCGAGTGACATGATTACATCTCCGATTGCAGCGGACCGAGGAGATCTCAGCGGGTTTCGCTCGGCCAACAACATGTCGCGGCTTGCAACGGTGATCCCCAACTTCTTCCACGCTGACGGCACCAACGCGTCCGGCAACGGGACTGCAAGTGGAGGCGTAAACGCTAGCAACAACGGCAGCGGTGGCGCCATGACTTCGCTGGAGCTATCTATTCCAGACCCCGCGAGCTCCAACCCAGTGATGGCCACGTCCCCGACGTTGCTATCGCCAAACGGCTCGTCTGGAAGTGAGCTGTCATCGGGTCCGCCATGGATCATTAATATCTCGACACCACGCGGGTTCGGCCACCTCGGAGGAAGTGGAACGGGGGGCACCAGCTCTGGCGGCTCGCACCACGTTCGTCACGCGTCACTCGGAGGCGCGAGCCCGTACCAGAACTCGGGCGGCTCGCATATCCTTCGTGATCTGTGGCAGCAGTTGAGCAAGCCTGAGGACGATGGAGTCAACGGCAAGGGCGGCGATCATCTCGCGGAACTCGTCGGGTTCGCGAACTTGCAAGTCGGCGAGCCACTAGATTGGAACGACATGGAAACCAACGAGCTGGTCGACGAGCTGGATCTGCAGCTCCTGCAGTTGTCGATGCCGATCGTCTTGCCGACGGGCAACGCTTTCCAGTCACAGACAGCGCAGCGAAATGGTGGCAAGCTGAATCGTCAGTCGCTCTCCGACAGCGCGAGCAGAAGGGGACTGAGCGACCTACATGAGTCCCCTAATGAAGGCGTGTTCGACGCTCGCCACCTCGACATGCCGCTTAACGCGTTTTCCCCATCCTTAGCTGAAGACGAAGCAGTTATCGAGCCTGCGTATTGCCTGCCGCCGTCGCTCCTAGAAGAGGTACACTGTTCCTGCTGGCGCTTGCGTTGCTGTTCGACAAGACTCATTGCTGTTTGTACGTAGTATTTCCCGAAGGTTCGCCAAATGTCGCTGCTCGATCTCGCACGAGCCGCTGATTTCTTCGCGCTCGGGTGCACAATTGCCGAGATCTACGCTCGCTCGCCGCTCTTTTCGCAGCAGTCGATTGTCGAATATGTGATGGCGTATGTGGATGCCACCACCCCTCATTCGCCATCAGCGTTACGAGATGGCAATGACAGCCGAGGCGACAGATGGATTGCCGATGTGACGTCCTCGTTGCTCGGCTCGGCGGCTTCATTGGCATCAGAGACCTCGTCTTGGGACTCAGCAATCCTCCCGAGACTGGCTGGGCTTCCGTTCAGCATCAAGGTGTGTGGTTGCATTATTTCGTAGCTTGTCACGAAGCGATATGTCCTAACTCACTCTTCCTCTTTGGATCGATGATGTAGCACGCAGTTCTGGCGTTGATCCACCCAGACCCAAGCGAGCGTCTGCTGCTGCTGGACGTCCTAGACGGCGAAAAAGTACTCTCGACGCTCGAGTCTGCTCGACAACACTCTGCCATAGTATCTATCACAGCCAGCCCAGTCAGCAGTGCCCACGTTGACGACTTTACGCCTCCAAGTTCGCCGATCTTCCCCGTCGCGTTCAAGCTCATCGACCAGTACTTTGCCCAGCTGCACCGCGCTCGCGACTGGGAACACCAGTTCTCCACAACAAGGGCGTTCCTGTCAGCGCTCGTGTTTCCCGATAGGACCTCCGCGGCACATCAAGCAACGCTTGCGCCTCTGCATTGGGGCTTGCTCGAGCCTGTTCTATCGCGGTTTTTCTCAACGTCGCTGTCTTCATTTTCGCCAAGCTTCGAAGTCAACGAAGGCGACAGCGGGAAGAACGCAGGCGCGGAGCAAGGCGGCGTTGATCGCGTCGTCGCAGCGATTGTGTTCCTTCTCCCGGCACTCGCTCGGGCTGGTGTGGTCGCGCCAGGTGGCATCTGCCCCTCCATCGTGCGCTTAGAAGACGTCGTGCGCGTCTACGAGAGCGCCGAGCTCGGATTCGTGCTCAAGATCTGCCTCGCATCGCCCGACGTGCTGCGATCGCTCATCGACACGTTCGGCGCCCCAGCGTTTGTCGACCTAGTGCTTCCGATCGTGGTCGAGTGGCTCGCGGCTGGATCACACAGCAGCACGATCTATGACTCCAGCAATTCGTCACCGTCTCGCCATCTACAGCCCCTGTTCGCGCAGGAAGCTTCCAGTCTAGCTGCCGTTTCGTGTGCTGAGCTGACAGCGCCGTCCTTGCTCGGCACTTCGCTCTCCATAAAGTTCGCAGTACCGAAGCTGTTGCAGGCGCTAGGGAAGATCAAGAACAAATGGAACAAGCTCTCGGGCTCCAGCACTGTCCGACGCAGAGACACGGCCGCGGGGATCGAAGCGGATCGAATGCACATGACGATGATGAGCAAGCTGAGTCTGTACGAGCCGCACCACGTCGCCGACGCGCTGTTGCAGCTGTGCCGCGAGGTCGGCGACTTTTGCGTCGCGAGTCTGCTGTTGCCGCACCTGTTCGAGGTTCTCCCGCGGCTCGTCCAGCTCTCAGAGATGATCGGCGCCGTGCGGATCGAAGGAGTCCCGGTAAGCGTGCGTATCGACCCGACTGGGTCCATCATCGACTGCTGTGCTATCACGAGTCTGACACTGTGGTATTCGTGTATGTGCCGGTAACAAGGAGGAGCTCGGGCGGGAGATTTACGTGATTTTCCGCATTCTGCGGCACGTTGTGCGCACATTCGGCGAGTCGAACGCTGCGTCGTCATCCTCGCAGCAGCAGCAGCACTCATCGGCGGCTTCTACCGCGGTAGCCACACTGCAGCACGAGTTCTTCCGGCGAGAACCCTCGAACCTCGTGGATCTGCTCGCGCAGGTGCAGCCGCCCTTCTTGCACCCCCGGCTCGCGTCTGCTATTACTGCCGCCGCCTCTAACAGTAGCGGCGAAGCGTCCAGTGCGACGGGGGCAACGCCATCAGCCAGCTCCAGCTCCAGCAGCAAGAAGAAGGCCGTGCTGCGCCACCTGTCAGAGCTCAAAGAGGCGGCGATGCGCCAAGAACTCCGTGCGTTCACGGTCGTCGGCCTCGCGCGCACACTGGTTTCGCTCTGCCAACGGATCGGCGCCGACGCGACGCTGGCCGAGCCCGCGCTCCTGAATGGGATCAACAGGTTCCTGACTCGCTGTGCCGAGGTGTATGTGGACTTGGAGGTGTCCAACTTCCAGTGGCACGTCGCCAGCGAGCTAGTGTCGGAGTTTTGCGTGCCGCTGCGCCAGCTGCTTGGGCGCGAGCTCTTCGACAAACACATCCCCGTGGTCGCCAACTCGACAGTGCTCCAATTGCTGCTGCTCCCACTAGGACAGGACGCGGAGAGAGCGTCAATGAGCGGTAAACCGACGAACAAGCGCTCGACCAAGCCGTTCATGAGCACGCCCGACCAGCGACTGACGCAGCCGAGGCGCATCTCTGTGTCTGCTGGGCACCAAGAGCGTTCAACCGTGTCGGACGACCTCGCGCTGTCTCCGTCGTGTGGTGAAGCAACAGCGGCAAAGCAAGCGCAGCGGGACACGAGCGTCATGGACAACCTCTTGCGATTCGCGTACAGGTCGGTGCGGCTCCACGGCGTGCGAGCAACCAGCTTTCTCCACGTCCCTCGCCTCACGCAGTACCCCGAGGACGTAAGCGACGCGTTGTACGCGCTCCAAGAGCAGAAGCGCCAGCGCCGCGCTGCTGTCGGCGCCCAAAGCTCGGTCGACGCGATCCGGGCCGAGCAAGTGTGGCTGCGGCCAGTCGTGATCAGGCCGTTCCTGTCCAAAGCGGAGCTGTCGAGTGGAAGCGGTGGCGACTCCAGGTCTCCGGCATCAGCTCCTGTTTCTCGACTAGCGAGTGCTGATACCGGGCAGTTCTCTCTTGGAGCCTCGTGGGCCATCAACGGCGAGATCCGGGACGCCTTCCACGCGCACTCGAGCAGCGTACGTGCGCTTGCTGTGGACGCTCGGGAGCGCCTCGTGTTCTCGGGCAGCAAGAACGGCTCCTGCCGCATGTGGCGCGTGTCGGGGCGTCCCAACGGCACGTCTGGAGCGATCTACACGTCCGGAGCAGTGACAACCATTGCAAGTCTGAACGACGGTCGCCACGCGCTCGCAGTCGAAGCGTCTTGCGTGCACATATGGGACCTTGCGACAAGCCAAGTAAGCGCGAAGCTGCCGTTCAAGGCGGCGAACGAGTCGGTCACGTCTGTCGCACTGCTCGGCCCGCCGGCATCGAGTCTGCTTTGGTCTTCGCCAGCGTCTCTGTCGCCATGCTGGACGTGGTCGGCACGCAGCATCGTGAGCTCTGGCGACTTTGCAGTGGCGACTGCGCGGCGCGTCGTTGGCGTCGATCTGCGATCGCCGACGAACTCGGCGCGCGTCGTTGCCGAATGGCACATTGACGCTCTTTTGGGCAGGCAAGCTCCCTCGGCAGGCATCTCGGCCGTCACGACAGTCGTCGAGGCTTCGACCGGGGTCTCCTACCTCGCTGTCGGTGCCGCTGGCGGGCTCGTGACACTGCTGGACCCTCGGACAGGGCGGCAGATTGGAAAGTGGCAAGCGCTCGACAGCAACAGCGGCAGCAGCAATGGTGGCGGTGCGAGCGGAAACGCTGGAGGTAGTGGGATGGGAGGAGGCATAAGCTCTGGCAGCGCTGGCGGGTCCAACAGCGGAGGCAGTAGCAGCAGCAGCGGCGCGCGGATCATCAAGATGCTGCAGCTGTCGCCGTCGCTGCTGCTGGTCGTGGGCAGCGAGCGCGAGGCGCGCGTGTGGCAGCTGCGACTGCGCTCGCAGGCCAAGCCTGTGCTGCGCCAGGTCGTGTCTGGTATCCCCGAGAACGTCACCGACGCTCAAGTGACGGTGCAGCCTGCAGTGTCCGACGACGAGCGCGGGAGCGCGGTGCTGCTCGTCTCGAGCGGCTCCAAGCTGCTGACCGCGCGGCTCGTGTCCGAGAAGCCCGACAGCTCGCTCGCCACGGGCAGGACGCCCAGCTCTTCCCGCGCCGAGGTGTGGCAGCTGATGGAGACGCAGGCGACCGCGTCGGCGTCCTCCTCCTCATCCTCGCTATCGACGCCCTCCTCGGCGTCCTCGTCCGCCAAGCTGAGCAAGAGCAAGTCCTCGGGCCGGAGCGTCGTCGTGCTGCCACTGCGCCAGCTCGTGCTCGTCGGCACGGACGACGGCTGGCTCAAGTGCGTGATCTGATAATAAATAGGCTGCGACGGTGTTGAATTGTCCATTGTCAAGCAAGTAGCGAGACGCAAGCAGAGCTGCGACCGGGTGACGTACGTACTTGAAGAGCGTCTGGTGTGACGTACGCTAATCTTCGATTTTTTTCTCACAAAAGCTGAACTTTGGGCGGTTACACGCTGTAACCGCCGCACTACTGTACAGTACCACGAAGAAGATGAAGAACTTCAGATTCCCAACAAGAATTGGCGTCTTTTATCGTAAATTACAAATGCGCGAGCAGCAACAAGCGAGCTCGTGAGGACGCCCCGCACCTCAGCACCGACCTCCGGTCGCTTCGTAGTTGTCCGCGCGTCATCTCGAAAAAGGAGAGCGCTGTGATCCCCCAGAGCAGCCGGCCGCGCGGCGCCAGTCTAGCCAGCGACGCGCCGCTAGTCCCCGTCATCGTCTGTACGCTCGCTTTCCGGATGCCCGACGACTTAGACCAGGCCCTTGGACTCGTTGATGACGTTCTTGTGCAGGGCGGCGACCTTGCGGCGGTGCGACGACCAGTCAGCGCCCTCGTCGGCCTTGTAGCGGAAGAGGTCGGTGCGCTTCTCCTTGGACCACGCGACATCCGGGCCCTTGGTCGACATGCGGAGGATGTGGGCCGCGGCGAGGCCCGAGGCCAGCACGCACGTGGCGATCACCGGGTACGCGGCCTTCTCTCCGAGCCAGACCTGGGTGGCGGTGCGAGCAGCGCGAGCAGCCATCTTGACGGGGTGGGAGGAGACTGGGAGGGGGCTCGAAAGTCTTGGGCGGCGAATTGCGGAATGAAAAGCCACGGGGAACGACGGCGGGGAGGAAGAAGCGGACGGCCGGGAGCGCCGATGCGACGCCATCGGTGACACGAAGGCGTGGCCGTAGGCCCCCCCCCCAAATTCGAGTGGAGGGTTTGCGTCGCAACTGCTGACGTCACCAAAAACAGCTTAAATATCCGATACCCCTGTGAATTTATATGAGTTCATTCTTCTAAAACAAGACTGAAATCATTTCAATACCTTATGTATGCGCAAGAGCTTATTCGCGTAAAACGATTGGTTGGCGCCGGATCTATGCTCACAATCAGGACGGCGCCCTGTCTCCCCACCGTGTTGGGTAAGGCGCTGGCTCCCCGCCCTCCGTTCTCCCTCCCAGGTTTTTGTATGGAGGGAGCAGCAGCACACACCAACAGCCGAGTCTCCTGCAGCACCTTCGAGCTCCTCGAGCGCCTCCGGACGCGCCGGAGCGGCGGCGACGGGTCGTATGGCGTGGCAGAGCGAGCGGCGTGAGCGTACTGTATCGGCCAGGTGGACGCAATGGGGAGGATCATGTGTGTGTCGCTCGCTCTGTTTAACTTCAGAAATCCAGTGCGCCATACAAACTCCGAGTGGGCGGCGGTTGCTATCTGCGAAGCATAGATACGCTGCGCGTTAAATGCGGCGACACTTGCGCTCACTATGGACGGCCGTTCCATGCGGACACGTCGAGGCATCTTATTACCAGCATGGCGAGTCAAGCGTTGCGCATCTTTGCCGGATGGCTACGCTCTCCCAGTTCCGACCTCCGCGCGGCTATTGGAGGACGATCGCGCCACCGAGAGCTCCGCTACGGTCGCTACGTGCTACTGGGGACGGTCGTCGACGCCTTGTCGCCGCCGTTCGCAGTCTTGGGCGTCTTGCTTCCCTTTTCATCGTCGTCGTCGTCGTCATCGTCCGTGTGGTCCATGAAGAGCAGCGGGAACATCCCGATGAGGCAGCCGACGGTGATGCCGCCGGCGGACGCGACGAAGTTGGCCCAGTGCGTGATGGCCATGTTGGCCTGCGCCTTGGACAGCTGCGGGTCGGGGATGCCGACGCGCCGCGCGAACGACTCGATGATGCCGCCCAGGCTCAGCCCCACGACGTCCGACACGGTGTTGCCGAGCGCCGCGGCGCACAGCATCGACATGGCGTACGTCTCGTGGAAGTGGATCTCGATCATGTCGCCGGCCGCCAGCATGATGATGTTGTCGACGAACCCGAAGCCGACGAACGGGATGGCCGAGCCGATCATGACGAGCTTCAGCTGATGGTTCGTTGGACGCGCCGTCGAGTGGTTGTCCGGGCTAGTCGGCACCACCTTGAGCTGGAAGCGCGACGACAGCAGCGACCGCACCTCGAGCGAGCTCAGCTTCCCGTCGCGGTCCGTGTCGGCCTCGCGGAACGCGCGGTCCAGCTGCTGGCCCAGCACCGCCGGGTGCACGCGGCGCAGCAGTCGCTGCCGCTGCTCGATGCGAGCGCCTCGAAGCTGCTTGGCGCTGGCGACTATCACACTGCGCATCTTCTTGCGGTGGGCGGCGGCACTGCTGCTGGAGTTGGAGCTCGTCGCCGCTCGCTGTCGCTTGGCTTGCTGCTTTATAGCTGTGGACGTCATCGCCGACGACGACACCGTCGCACCGCGAGGAGCGGACGCCACGGGCAGCGTCAGCGCGCCAGAGGTGTCGATGCTGCCGCTTCCGCGAGAGACACTAAGTCGGTTCATGAGCCGCCGCAGCTGACGCATCCTTGGTCGCGGTCGGCCCTATCGTGGCAGCGGTCCTGCGTGGAGCAGGCTCGATGGAGAGGCTGGCGTCGAAAGAGCGAATGGGGCGCCGTTGGCCCAAACCGCACCGGAGACCGGCACGGCATGAGGGCTCAGACTCAAGGATCGGGCGCAGGGGCGTTGCAAGGCGCGGAGTTCGATGTATTTCCAGCCCCGTCGTCCAAGCAAGCTGCGTCTGCATATTTATAGTAGAGACTGGAGGGTGGATCCTTCAAACTATAAGCGGCCTTCTCGTTCGCCCTATTGTTCGGGCCTATAACACCTGCCTAGACTACAGCTAGGCCGGCAGGTCTCCTTGGTGCGGGCTTCACCAATAGGCAGAGCGCAGGGCGTCTGCCAGTTCTCCAGCTTCCTCGCGCCGTTGGGGTCGAAGCGACCGCAGTCGACCGCACGCTGGCTCCCGCGTCGCCGTCCGGACGTGCTCTTGGACCTCCATTCGCTGCCTCGACCCTTGCGCCTCCCGCTTGCCCACCG
>JAADXX010000367.1:0-27614 GCA_023338025.1 Phytopythium oedochilum | reverse complement strand
GCTCGTGTGCTCATGCTTGTGTGCTCGTGCTCGTGCTCGTGCTCGTGCTCGTGCTCGTATGTGCTCGTGTGCTCGTGTGTATCTTTAGTGCGAGGCGTTTCCAGACGCGCTTCGAGTCGTTTCGCCAACGTCCCAGGCGCATTAATAGGCAGCGCGAAACCCCAGGGCGAGGCGAGGCGGCGGACAGCGGGCTCGGCAGCATTCTCGCTCGGAAACCGGCCGCGCCGGAGCCTTGGAGCCTCCGCCCACAGCGGAGCGAGCGAGTCGGGAGATGGCCGACCGCGAGCGCAGCAGCCGCGAGCTGCGCGAGCTCGAGTACGAGCGGCCGGCGCGGACGAGCAACGACCGGCACCAGGACTACGGCGGCCGCGAGAAGGACCGCGACCGAGAGAGGGACCGAGAGCGGGACCGAGAGCGAGAGCGGGACCGCAAGTCGCACCGAGACCGGCACAGCTCGCACGCCGACGCCGACGACGAGCCGATTGAGCGTCCGCGGTCAAGAGAGAACGACCGGCCGCGCTCGAGAGAGAGCGACCGACCGCGCTCGAGAGAGAGCGACCGCGACAAGGACTTTCGCCCGCGCGATCGAGACCGGGAGCGCGATCGAGACCGGGAGCGCGATCGAGACCGGGATCGGGAGCGGGATCGGGACCGGGAGCGTGACTATGACCGGCCGAGAGCGCGCGACCGCGACCGAGACCGCGATAGAGACCGCGACCATGATCGAGACCGCGATCGGGATCGAGCGCCAGTCCTGGCCTTCTCTCGTCCGGCGACGTACGACCCGCGACTCGCTCAGCGCGCGCAGCTGCAGCAGTACCAGCGCGGCCACGACGAGTACGACGAGTACGGAGACTCGTTGGCGCGGCGCAAGAAGCAGCAGCAGCTCAAGGACGAGCTCGGGCTGTCGGACGAAGACACCGTTGGCGACCAGCTGGAAGACGCCGATGGAGACGCGGAGGGTGCGGACGAGCGCCGCGCGCGCCGCCGCGCGAGGGCTGGGTCCGTTGCGCAGGCGGTCGCTTCCCTTGGCTCGGAAAGCGCTGGGGCTGTAACACGGCTTGAGAAGGAGCTGGCAGCAGCCAGAGAGAGCGAGCAGCGCGCGCAGGAGTCGCTGAGCAAGCTTCAGCTGCTCAGCAAGTCGCAGACGGCCATCCTCAAGACGACCATGCACAAGAAGCTGCAGGAGAAGGGCGCGGTCGTGGACGAGCTCGCGGGCGTCATCAAGGAGCTTGAGCGGCAGCTGCGTGACGCCGGCGTCACCGTGCGCGAGTTCAACGTCGAGGAAGTCGCGTCGGCCAGTGCCGGCGGAGCGGGGTCGGCCCCTGGCGAAGCCGAGGCGATCGCCGAGATCGGCGCCATGAAGGCCGAGCTCGAGAGACTCATGGAGGAGAACAAAGCGCTTCGGATGAAGGCGGCGGTGTCGACGCCCAAGGCTGCTGCGTCGGCCGGCGTTGCGGACGGAGAGACGGTGCGGAAGGCCGAGTTCGACAAGCTGCAGGCGGAGCGGCAACGACTCGCCCAGCAGCTCAAGGAGGCGCAGCTCCAGCTCGCCGCGCCGGTCGCTTCAATGGTAACTTCGACAGACGCCGGGGGAGTCAGCGCCAAGGCGGTGGAACAGCTCGAGATCGACAAGAAGAAGCTCACGGCGCAGCTCAAAGAGATGCACCAGCAACTCCAGAAGGCGAACGCCGCGGCTGCCGAGGCGAAGGCGGCGGCAGCAAAGGCCACGGCCGCAGCAGCTGCAGTCGCAGTAGCACCTTCGTCCGTGGCGGCGGTGGCCAGTCATCTTCCACCTGCGCCGATACCAGCAGCAGCTGGAGGAGACAGTGAAGCACTGCAGAAGCTTCAGAAGCAGGTTCGTGTGTCTTGAGCTGGCGTTGCTGCGTTAGACGCTGTGGATTCACGTCGGCCTTGATGCGGTCGTTGCTCCATCAGTTGGCAGACAGCGAGGCCCAGCGACAGACCGTCGCCAAGCAGGTTCGTCCGTGAAGTGCGCTCGCTCGTCGGTCGTTTGGCTCGAGCCAGCTGACCGCTCGCCGCCTGTGCTCGTTCCGACAGGCTTCGCAACTGCAGGCGCAGCTTTCGGCGGCGCAATCGGCGGCGCAGCAGCACGCAGCGACCTCTTCGTCCGACTCGGCCGCTCTTCAGGTTGGTCGATCCTAGTCCGCTTGACGGGTTCCCTTGCGGCTTCGGGCTCTAACGTGGGTCTATATTGGCCAGGCGAAGCTGCAGGAGCGCGAGGATGCCGCGCAGACGCTGCAGACGCAGGTGACACAGCTCACGGCCGACGCGGCCGCGCGAGACAAGGCGTGGGAGGAGAAGCACGCCAAGCTCAAGGTGACCGCCGAGGGCGAGCTCGCCAAGATCAAGGAGCAGGCCAAGAAGGCCATCCTCGACCTCAAGAAGAAGCTCGACAGCGCCGGACGCGCCGAGCAAGACAAGCGCCGCGCAGTGGCCGCGGCTGCCAAGCTATCTCGCGGGCAGAAGGCGGAGCTCGCGGCGCTCAAGGCGGCACTGACGGCGCTCCGGTCGCAGCAGATGCCGGCGCTCATGAAGCAGCTGAGCGAGCAGCTGAGCTCGCGTCTGCATCAGCAGTCGGCGGCCATGGCGGGCGTCGTGGACAACTACAAGCGCGAGCTCAAAGAGCGCAAGCGGCTGTTCAACTTGGTGCAGGAGCTCAAAGGCAACATCCGCGTGCTGTGTCGCGTCCGCCCCATCTCCAAGTCCGAGGTCAGCCACGGCAGCAAGGTCGCTTGCAAGATCACGTCGCCCGAGGAGATCACGCTCGCGGGGGACAAGGGCAAGAGCAAGACGTGGGAGTTCGACCACGTCTTCGACTCCAACTCGACGCAGGAGCAGGTCTTCTCCGAGGTGCAGCCGCTCGTCACGAGCATCTTGGACGGCTACAGCGTCTGCATCTTCGCGTACGGCCAGACCGGGTCGGGCAAGACCTTCACCATGGCGGGGCCGCCGGAGAGCCCCGGCATCAACACGCGCTCGCTGCAAGAGCTCTTCGCCCGCAAAGCCGCGCGCGCGAACGAGTTCCAGGACGACTTGACCGTGAGCGTGCTCGAGATCTACAACGAGCAGATCCGCGACCTGCTGGCCGCCGACGCCGCGTCCACCAACCTCCAGGTGCGGCAGGGGCCGACCGGCAACTTCGTGCCGGGGCTGACTGTCGTGCCGGTCCTGTCGCTCGACGAGGTCTTCGAGCTCATCAAGCGCGGCAACAAGAACCGCAGCACGCACGCCACCGACATGAACGAGCACTCGAGTCGCAGCCACTCCATCTTGTCCATCCAGCTGCGCAGCACCAACATTGTCGCCGGCACCGTCGCGAGCGGGAGGCTCTTCCTCGTCGACCTGGCCGGCTCCGAGCGGCTGTCCAAGACGGGGGCCGAGGGCCAGCGCCTCAAGGAAGCGCAGAGCATCAACAAGTCGCTCTCGGCGCTCGGCGACGTCATTGCCGCGCGCGCGAGCCGCGCCAAGCACGTGCCATACCGCAACTCGGCGCTGACGTACCTGCTGCAAGACGCGCTGGGCGGCGACTCCAAGACGCTCATGGTCGCGTGCGCGAGCCCCGTCGACTACAACAGCGAGGAGTCCTTCTGCACGCTCAACTTCGCTGCCCGCGCGCGCAGTGTCGAGATGGGCAAGGCCACCAAGAACGTGACGCAGGCGCCGGCGGCAGGCGGGAAGGAGTGATGATGGCCGTGGCTGCAGGAAGCGCGCACAAGTCAATGCCTCGTAATATACACGCTGAACGAGTGTTTCGCTGCGCGCTTGTCCCTGCAACGCGATATATTAGAGCTGCACGCACCGCCCATGACTCGGCGCGTACCTAGTTGAAGCTTGAAGTGACCATGACGTCTCGGTGCCGACACTCAGGACGATCAGGTGCTCGACGCTCGACCTCATGCCACTCGTTGCTTTTTCTGACTTGACGGACCGTCCGCATCATCTGTCGCGTTCGCTGCATGCGCCTCGTCATTGCCGAGACGACGCTTTTGCGCGCTTGCTGCTGCTGCGTCGCTGCTACTCCCCAGAGGAGAACCGTGTGAAGAGCTACCTTCAGCAGCTGCCTCGTGCTGCTCCGGTTCGTCCTCCTTCTCGTCGCCTTCTGCAATCGATGCTGTCGCGATTCCAGATGCAGACGAGCGACTTGCTGGACGCTCTTTCCGGAGCTGCGAGCTGCTACTCCTGTTACCGGCACTGGCCGAAATGATCGACTGGAACTCGGACACAAGACGCCACGCGTCATCGTCGTCGTCGTCGTTCGTATCGCCACTTTCACCGCCTTCACCACGGCGGGCGATACCCCGCTTCTTGAGAGCCTCGAGAGACTGCTCAAAGTACCCGTGCAGCTGACGCATACTCGCCCGGTCCAAGTGCGACAAATACGGCTGCATCGCCGCCAGAAACCCGAAATGCGACGTACGTTCGAGTGAGTAGCGCACTCCTTCGCACAAGAACCGCAGGAAAGAAGCGCGCAGCGACGACGCAATCTTGCCAACACCAAGCGACCGACTGAGCCGCCTCGACAGGTCTTCCAACTCGACTGCAGACGTCTCGATTGTGTCCTTGAGCTCCTCAACTTCTTCGCTGACTGGGGCTTTATCTGTCTTGTCTGCTTCCAGCGCCGCCAGCTCCTCTCTCCATGCCAACAGTGCGTTGTACGAACGACGAAGCGCTGTCATCTGGATCTCCAAGTATCGGACAGGCGCGTCGGCCTTCACTTGCTTGCTGAATTCCCTGACCACGTCTAGAGTAGCCTTCTCTTCCGCCGTAAAGTGGGCAAGAACGGCCGCAGCCTGGCGCTTGTTGTTCGGGTTGGAAAGCGCCACGCGGCCAAGTGCTGCAAGCAGCTCAGCCTTTTGTCTCTGCTCCGCCTCCCACGCCTCCTTTCGTGCTTTCTTTTCTTCGACTGCTTGGTCTGTTTCTCCATTATCGCCATTGTTTTCACTTGCGGGTTCATAGTCTGGATGTGCCGTGTATGTTGTCTCCATCTCATTCTCGAAGTGCATCTGGACCAAAATCACGAGCGGCTTGGGGATGCGCCATTGAAGTACGTCAAACGGCGGCAGGAACGACTGCATCTTCTCGACGAACAGGCAACGCGCGTCACAGAACGTGATGAACGCCAAGTGCTGGACCGAGCGCACGAACATCAGCGACTCCTCGTCGGCGAACTCGATCTCTTTCGCTTCACTGTCTTTGGTACAAATGCTCTCTCGACTGCTCGGCTCGAGGTGCATGCTCAGAAGCGACACGAGTGATTCTTCGAGGCGAGTCCGAGCTTGAGTAACGCGATGGATTTCCGAAACAATCCGCTCGGAAGCACTAGTGTCGCCACTCAGTGCGATGGCACTCAGCTCTACCTCTGGCCGGGCGAAGATCGGCGCTGTGAGCCACAACAGGTGATGGTACACTACCATTAACGCGTGCTTGAACGTGTCCGGATGGCGAAATTCTTCTCCCAGACGGAGGACAGATTGCGTCCGGCGGTTGATCAACTTGACGATCGCCGACACCGTCTCATTCAGTCGCGACGACGCGCCAGTGCTTTCACTCGTAGCTTCGACGCCCCCTGGAGAGGACGGAGTCCCAGTGTCGTCCCCAGACAAAGTGTCTGTCGCTGTGTTGGACGCTTCGGTAATGGCCGAAGGGAGGTACTCCCCGGTGTTCACGTAGCTCATCAGACACGAGAGGCGGCAAAGGGAAATGCGCAGCCCAAACTCGACGTCAGCAGTTTCCTTCGAGTTTCCGCGCGCCGCCTTCTTTGACGATTTCTTCTTCGTCGTCTTTGTCGCCTTCGAGTTGCTCGATGTCGCGGCTGCTTCATCGTCCACGTCTGCAATCAGCTTCTCTACAACAACCTCGTCCTCGTTGAGTTGCTCGCTCAACCGGTCGAGAATTGACTGGACAAGCTCGTGAACGACTACGGCGACCTCTCGCTTGATGGTCTCGTATTCCGCTTGCAGCAGATGACTGAAGGAGACAGCGAACGTCCCGAGCAAGGCCTCGTCCGAGTGGAGCAAGTAAGCGTGCTTCATCTTCTCGGCGATCTCTGTGATTTGCCCAATATGCTGGCCAACAACATCACCACGAAGCGAAAGCATCGGGATCAGTCGAGTCAGGAGAGTCAGCTTGTCGGCATCCGACTGAAAGGTTGTCAGCAGGTTTGGAATCTCACGGCAAAATGTGACGGTGATCTCCTCCTATTCGCAAGCATGCAAAGTTAGTTATCACCAAGTTCTCAGTCATATGAAGGCATCACAAGCATACCTGTTCAGTCGCGAGGTTCTTCTTAGCAAGTTGGGACGCGCCCTGTTCCTCGTACTCGTTCAGCAACTTGCGAATGGAGGCGATCAGGATCGCCAACAAGATAGACTGCTGATCTCCAGTGAGGTCGGGGGCACTCTTGTCCATCAACAGCAAATTGGTGAGCAACTTCCAGTCGCCGAGAACCACTGCGTGACAACAAAATGGTGGTCAGTATGTCGTCAAGGCACCAACAAAAAGGGTCTTCTCCACTCACAACAGTCATCCAGTTTCCAAAACGCGTCGACGAGGGTCTCGACGGCCTCGAGTGGCACGCCATGGTTTTGGATGTACTCTTCAGCAAACTCGACCAAAGCAATAGCTTGGGTGTTCAGCTGCTCCTTGTTGAGCTTCTCGTCTTTCTTGAGTGCCACGCCAAACGCGTCATACTGCAGGCACACGAACTCGGCCGCTGCATTGCGAATTTCAGAGTGATCGGCATCGAATACGAGCCGCTCGACCGATCGCAGATCAACGTCCGAGCTGATCATCTTGCTCTTGTCCACTGCGATCAGCAGTCGAATCGTTGCTTCAACCACGTCGTCGTCAACATCGTCGCAGAGCTGTAGGTAGCGCGGTAGGAAACGGGACGTGAACAGCTCAAGCTTGGGTACGAGTGCCTCTTGTTCGTACAAACTCTGCAGTGCTTCGACCACCTGGAAACGCACCAACGCCGACTTGTCATTCAGCAGCCAGCCGAGGTACTTCAGGAAGTTGTCCTTCAGATATTGCTCGGGGAGTGTTGTAATCCAATGGCCAATCACGAGGACGCTCTCTGCTCGGATCTCGGACATCACATCTCGGTAGCGGTGCACGAACACGCCATTGAACAGGAGGCTGATGACCGACAGTAGCTGCTGCAATCGCGACTCATACAGCGCCTTGTTCTCTTTGAGCAGCGCCTCCCGCCTAGCGTTCGGGCTTTTTCGTGTCGGTGTGCCAGCGCGGCTACCCGGAAGACCAAGCTGACGGTTCACAACAGTTAGCTGCTGAGAAATGGTAGCTGCTGAGTTCGCAAGCGCCATCCCAAGCGCGTAGACGCCGACGGTTGCTGTGTGGCGAACAGCACGAATTTCCGCGCTACAAGTCATACAGCCAGGTTAAAAGTGCGAACAGCAAGAGGCGGTTAGCAATGAGGGGAACTCACCTAGATAAGGTTGTCAGCCAATCCACAACTTTGGCTAAAATGTCCGACGTGAACAGGACCTCGCTGTCGTAGCACTCGGTCACGAGTGCCTCCCAGAAGTCCGCGTAGTTGCGGTGCAACCCCTTCGAGCCCTTGGTCCGCGGCGCGATCGGGTAGTGTCCCTGGTTCTGCGCAATATCCTTCACGACAGCGTCGACCACTCCGCTCAGGTTCAAATCGTCCAGACTCGCAGACTCGGGGACGATCGTGGTGGTCGCTCCGCATGCTTGGAGCACAAAGTTGAGTATCTCACGAGCGCCATCGCCGTCCTTCTCGTCAAACCGGTCCCGCCACTTCGCGACCGCCTTGCGCAGCGACCGCCCGCGCTGCACCGCGTCTGCACGCATCAAACACCATTGGACTTCTGTTAACCACGACGTGGAAGCGGCTGGTGGCAGGCTATCCACGTACCAAAGAGTGATTCGTCCTCGTCCACCCCCGTGTCCGTCTCTTGGGTGCTCGCGCCGTTAGAACCCGACTCCGCGTTCGCAGCCTGGGGCTTTGGCAGCCGCTTCGACGTCGCAGCAGGACGCGCGCGCTTCTTTTGGGGTGTGGCGCGTGCTCGTCTCGTGCGCGCCCGCGGTCCCTTGCGCCGGTCGTCCTCCTCCTCCTCGACCTCCTCTTCATCTTCCTCCTCCTCTTCGTTTTCCTCCTCGTCTTCGTTCTCTGGGTCCGTCCTGCTCCAACCACCGCCACCGTCAGCCAAAAGCCACAAGCCACCTTCGAGACCGCGCCGACTCACCCCGCGTGCTCGTTGCTGGCGGTGGCACCGCCGCGACGCGCGCGCTCGACGCTGTAGATCTCCGTCGGCTTCCTGCGCTCGCGAGTGCTGCGTCGCGTCGCCATCGCCGCCAGAACGCGAGTGAGTTGCCCTTTGCCGCGCCGCCAGAACGCGAGTGAGTTGCCCTTTGCCGCGCCGCCTTTCTCGGCAAATGCCGGTTTTGGCGCCAACTCGGTTCTGTCCCCTGTACAAGAGTGTTGTCTCTTGTACAGGGATGCATGCGAGGAAACCTCCCTGTAGAGTAGCTGAGTAGTGTAGAGGGATCTTTAGCGTCCCTGTACAAGGACGCTGCTCTCGTACAGAGAGAGCGAGATCCAAGCGGCAACGTCAAGATCGACAAACCTGGCGACACGATCCGTCTTGGCGGCGGTCCGCCCTGGGTTTCTGCCTCCTTTTCAGCCAATCGGGGTCGAATCTCCGCGCTGACGCACCGCCGTAGACGCTCGATCTCACCATTGATTGGCCAAAATTGCCTCGCACCGGAGCAGTTTTTTCGAAGTTTGCGCTTGTCGATGGCTCCGAGCCACCTCGTGATGTTCTTCCATCATGCGAGGGGCTCACGCCACACAACGACCGCGTCCAGCTTCAGCACAGTAGGAGCGCGACGAGGCGAAGAAGGAGAGAAGGGCGGAACCCTCGCGTCGTGCCTGGCGTCATTGCGACCGCCAGTTGCGAATCCCCCGCATGGGCAAGAAGTCCAAGAGCAAACCCCCGCGCAGAATGAGCTCGAGTTCCAGCAAGACGGCCGCCGCGCCGGCGGCCGACGCCAAGGACGGCACCATCCACGTCAAGGTGCTGAGCGCGCGCAACCTGCCCACGATGGACTTTGGCAAGCGCCAGGACCCCTTCGGTACGCGCGCGGCCGTCGCGATCGCGGTAGTATAGGGGCGTGCGGCTGACAGCGACGCAATGATGACAGTTTTGGTGCAGCTGGAAGGCTCGGACCCCAAGGTGTGGGGCGCCACGGACCCGGCGTTCCAGGGCGGCGTGAGTCCTGACTGGCCCGAGGGCTCGAACAACGAGCTGGAGCTCTTCTACGACGCCAGCACGCTGAGCCAGGCCGTGCTCACGGTCGAGGTGTTCGCGGACGAGTCGGGCGACGAGCTCATCGGCTCAGGCCAGCTCAACGTGACGGACATTGTGCAGGCGCACCAGGCGGAGCCCACCGAGTTCACGCTGCGCCTCAAGGACGGCGCCCGCGGCGGCAACCGCGGCGACGTGGTGCTGCGCGTGTGGTTCGGCCCGCCGGTGCGCCGCGCCTTCCGCGCCGCCCAGCGCGCCACCAAGCTGCTGGACGCGCGCGACGCGCTCGTCGCCATGCTGTACTCGCTCGTGAGCGCCGCCTCGGCCTACCTGTCGACCCACCTGCAAGTGTACGTTCGTGTCTGCGCCGTCGCTCTCGGTTCCCTCTACTAGTACGTAGTGCTGACGAGCTCTGCGTGATGCGATCCAGGCCGACCGAGTTCGCCAAGAAGCACCGCAAGCTGAGCATCGCGCTCGCCGCCGTGCTGGGCGTGGCGTCGGCCGGCGTGGTGGCCACGTTCCTGGCCATCGCGGTGCCCACGGCCATCGTTGCGGCCTTCACGTTTCCGCTGTGGATCCTGCCGTTCCTGGCGACGGCCTTGTTCACGTCGCCGCTCTGGATCCCCGTGCTGCTGCTCGTCGGGCTCTTCCTCTTCTTCGTCAGCTCGTTCGTGCTCGGCCTCGGCGTGACCTCTCGCCCCGTGCGCCGCAAGGGCGCCATGCTCTCGGCCAAGATCAAGCATTCGGAGGTCGGCAAGCGCGTCGTCTACGAGAAGACCGCGTAAGGCGGCGGCGGCGGCGGTGGCACCGGAGCGCGGCAGGCCGCTCGTGATGAAGTGTTTCTCTCTTCTTTGATTTGAACCAGGACTGCGAGTGATGTCCTCTGCATTCTCAACAGTGCCGTGTGTGCGTGCAAGTAAATGAAACAGGAAGACAACAGGCTCAATCGCTCGATCGTGTTGATATATTGGACGCATTGCGCGTCCATGGCAGGCATGCGATGCTTCGCCGTCGTCGCCTTCTCCTTCTCTTCTCGTCTACCTCTCTCCTCTCCGTCCTCGTCGTGCCTTCAGCTACAGATATAAATTACTAAAGAAATACACAGGGAAACAGCACCGGTGGCCACCGCGTGGACCGAGCAGAGCGACCCGCTCGCTCCACGCACGCCTGCCGCCGGCACATCACGTACAAACAGGGCTTATGTTTCTTCCTGGTTCGCTGGGTCTCGAGCCACACACTTCTTCTCGAGGCCTCGTCTTCTATTGTTTGTGGTCTTCTTTTGGCTTGGCATATCTTCGGCTGGAGGGCACTGGACGCGGATCGGTGGCGCGCGAGGCGCGAGGGGCAACGGGGCAAGCAGTCGATGCTCACGCTAGCAACCCGTCGGCTTAGGCGGCCAGAACGTCAAGCGACGACACGTCGCTCGCCCGACGGCTCGGTGCCACTGCCTCCAAGTCAAACGACTCGGCCGGTTCGCCGAACGCGCTGGCGAACGAGTCGATCGCCGCAGTCACCGCCGCCGGAGGTCCAGCTTCCATATCCATCGCCGAAATGAACTGATCCAACTGCGCCTGGCGCAAGTCGACCTGCTCGTTCAAGTGCTCGATCTGCTCGTGCTTCTCGTCCACCGTCGTCATCAGGTTGCGAATACGCGTCTTCTGGGTCTTCAGCGCCGCCGTCATCCGCTCGTTCTCCGCGCGCAACTGGTCCATCTCGCGACGCGCCGCCGACAGACTGCGCGAGAGATTGTTCTGCTTCGACTTGAGATGAAGCGTCTCGCGCTCCTTAGTAGCCACGCGGGCCTCGAGTCCCCCCACTTCGCGCTCCATCACTTCCAGCGCCGCCGTAAGCTCGTCAATGAGTTGCTGCTTGTTGACAGCGCTCTGGAACAGGAACGCGTCAAAGTCCAGCGGGATGCCGTCCAGACGTCCAAGATGCTGTGCAAGCTGAGACGACATCTCCTCGATCAGCTTCTTCTTCGTCGACAGCTGCATGTGCAAGTTGCAGATCTCGCGGTCCTTGTCCGTGAGCGAGGCCTTCAGCTGCATGACCTCCACCTCACGGAGCGCGACGCTCTCGCGCAAATCCTTCACGATGGCACCAGCATTCGGCCCAGCAGCCAAAGTTGCAGCGCGGCCGTGCGCACTCACAGCATAAGCGCACGCAACGTCCTCGGTGCGCTTCAACAGCGCCGAGACAGTAGCTTCCTTCTCCTCCACCATTTGCTTCAGCGCCGTAATAATACCCGTCTTCGACTCAAGCTCCGACTGGAAGGCTGCCTCCGCTTCGCGTCGAAGACCCTGCTGCACACGCAGCGAGCCTTCGCTGTGCTCAAGGCGACGAGTCATGTCCGCCAGCGTCTTGTTGTGATGCTCCACCATGTCGGAAAAGCACTGCTCGCTCTGGTTGCCCTGCTGTTTGGCCTCGATCGACACCTTCTGGCACGACTCAAGCAGCACAGCGTTCTCCGACTGGATCTTGGAGTTTTCATCGGCGAGCTTGTCCACCTGGAAACGCAGGTCTGCGATCAGACTCGAGTGGTCGTCTGGTGTTGACCCGTGTTCCTTCAAGTGGTACTCCACCAGCTTGGCTACGCGGGCCTGGTTGGTCGGGTCGATCAGCCACTTGAAGTTGACATTGTCCTTCATGATGCCGTACAGCACCTCCATCACCACCTCTGTCGGGTTCTTGGCCAGTAACCGCTCCGGCAGAGCAGCATCTTCACTCGCCGAGAAGTAGCCCTCTTCCTCCGTCGAGAGCTCCAGGGGGCTGGCAGAATTCTCCACCCGGCGCGCCGGAGCCTCCTCGTCTTCCAAAGGCGTCCAGTCGATCGAGCCAGACATAGGCGACCAGGAGCGAGAGTCCATCGTAGGCGAGCGAGAGTATCGGCGGACCCGGTCACTATCCTCCTCGTCGTAATAGGAAGCCAACGTCGAGGCCATCGACGCCGACAGGTCGACCGCGCCGCGGTCCAGCGACCGGAATGGAATGTCCACGTCCGACGGCGCGGGCGACACGCTTCGCATCTCCTTGCCGTTCAGCTTTGGGCTCGTCTCGATGGACTTGTGCGCACCAACAGCGTCTCCCTGGGCGGTCACGTTAGCATTGGCCATGTGGTACGCGCGCACGGCAACCGGGCGAACGACGCTCGTGTCAGTCAGCGGCTCCAGCTTCTTGGACACCGACGACAGCATAAAGTCGTCCGGCACCAGGTGCTTCTGCTTACGCTCGGTCGTCGGGAAGAGGAACGGCGAGCGGCAACGGATGGGCGACTCGAACCCGCTCGGCGGCGCGTCCTTGCGCCTCTTGTCGTCCATTGACAGCTTGCGGCGCTTGGCCACGCCCTCGGCCGCCTTGGACTCGCCCGCGCGCACGATCTCCTTGAGCTTCTTGGCCGTCTTGTTGGGCGACATGGGCGGCGGCGCGCGCCGGCGGCTCTTGTGCGCGCTCATAATCTCCTTGGCCTTGGCCTCCAGCGCGTCCACCAGCGCGCCGTCCTTCAGCACATTCTTGTCGGCCGCGCACGCGGCGCTCAGCGCGCGCACGAGCGCGTACAGGTCCTGCGCCTTGGCGCTCGGCGCGCTACTCCCCGCCATCGCCGAGTCCGAACTGCGACTGGAAGCGACTGGATGGACAGAGAAGTGTGGCGAGAATATTCGAGCCCGACCCTCGAGCCAGCCAGCAGCAGGCCGAGCCTCCTCCTGTATCGAGCCCTGGACTGGCCGACGCGCAGCCCCAAGCCCTCCTCCGACCGTGAGCCTTCCCCAGTCCTCCGGCCCGACCTTCTTCCCCGCCCGCCGCGCGCACAGGAAGAAGGGGGCGAATGGGAGACTGGCCCGCCCACCATCCGGCCTTTCCGTCCATTTCTTCTCGATTCTTTCGCTACAGTGTACCTCCCAGTGTCACACCAAAAAAGCGCGGAACTGCCCTGATTTGGGGTGGTCCGCGTTTATTTGTCCCAGTTGAGCACTAGAAAAAGGACAAATGTCCGAATTGGATGACGAATTCAGGGACCAACAACTGCAACTTTTGTAAAAACAGGCAGCCCGTAAAAAGTCGGGGGTCGTTGTGGCCAGTATCACGACGTCAAGTTGTCAAGATGACGCAGGGAGACAGCGCGTTGGTGCCGGCTGGATTGGCTGCGAGATCCGCTGTGAGTAAAGCCCGGATGTCTGGACGCCTTTGGCTTCCAAAGTGGTGGCGCGGCTGGGAGACAGCGAGGATGACTTCCATGGACTTTTTGCATTAGTGATGGTCGGAGCGGAAGAGGAGCTGCATCGAGAGGCTTCCTTGAACGCAAGCAAGTGCCGCCTGAGTCGCACGGCCTTCTCGGCCTGAGTCGCACGGCATACTCGGCCCGACACGTTTCGCCAGATGAGACGGCGCCGTGTCTCGCGATCAGCGAGTACGGTAAGCGGCGCAGAGGCACAAGCGGCTTCGCTACACAGTGCATTGGCAGCTGACCACCATCCTGGTGACTCGGCCGCTTCCTTGGGTCGCACCCGCGAGCGCGTCTTTCAACTGATTCTTCCGCATCTTCCCACACACGCCTAACCAGACGGCTACCTACGTAGATGTTGTGTCGGCTACACTACGTATGCGTCGGCGACATGGTGTCGTCCGGCAGCTAACCCTGCGACTAGCACGGACGTTGTTGGTCAGCAACCTCATGCGCTCCCAGTCCTGATGTTAGGTAGTACATGTATTTATTCTCTGCGGGTGACGACGCCCTTCTTAACACTGCGCGAGCCACTGTGGATCTATGCAAACGACCGCGAGCGAGTCGCCGACCGACATGCACGACGCGAATTCAGTAGGAGGGAGTTGGGTGTGGGTGGAGGGGGGTGAGGGGAGTACTGGACCACTTCGAGGGCCCAGTCGAGAGCTGGGGAAGCAAAAGCACCGCCCGCGCCGCGTCACTGGAGCCCGTACTGCTCGATCGCGCGCACCACGTCGCCGAAGGACGGGCGCATGGACGGCTCGCGGTTCCAGCACGAGCGGATGAGCCGCGAGAAAAACCGCGGGCACGACGTCGGGATGACGGGTCGGAGGTCGTGGTTGAGCACGCCGAGCGCCGCCTGGATCTGCGTCATGCCGTCGTACGGACACTTGCCCGAGAAGATCTCCCACATGACGATGCCGAACGAGAACACGTCCGCCTTCTCCGTGTACTTCTGGTTGCCCAGCACCTCGGGGCTGTGTCATCCATCATCCATGCATCAACATGTGAGTCTCTCTCGCCGCCATTACCACCACCATCGCACCGCCGCAACAACACGTACGCCATCCACTGCACCGTGCCGCAGTTGCCCGTCATGGTCTGGATCTGCGCCTTGACGCGCGAGAGCCCAAAGTCCGAGATCTTGATCGTGAAGTCGCTCTCGACCAGCAGGTTCGGGCTCTTCATGTCCCGGTGCAGGATCGGCAGGCTGAAGTTGTGCAGGTAGCCCATGCCGCGCGCCGTGTCGGCCGCGAACTTGGCGCGCACGCGGTCCGTCAGCTGGTTCCGGCGCGTCCGCAGCACGCCCCAGAGCGAGCCGAGCTCGACCAGCTCGATTACCAGCGCGCGGCTCGCGGGCTCGAGGCACGCGCCGAGCAGCATGCAGATGTTCGGGTGGTGCAGGAAGCTCATAATCTTGACCTCCGTCTCGAACTCGCGCACCACGTCGGCCGTCAGGTCCTGCCGGATGAGCACCTTGACCGCGACGTCCCAGCTCTTCCACCGGGCCTTGAACACCTTGCCGAACGCGCCCTCGCCGATCACGCGGCCCAGCCTCACGTCCGCCATGTTGACGTTCTGGTGCGGCTGGAGGAACTGCTCCTTCGCGCTCGCGCCGCTGCCGCCCGAGCGCGAACCGCTCGCTGAGGACGATCCGTCGCTAGCGAACCAGTTGGACAGGAACAACGGAATGCCGGCCTGCCGCGCGCCGTCCAGCATCAGCGGGTTGGAGATGTCGCCGCCCGTCAGCTCCATCGAGGACGTCGGCTCGCTCGCACTGTCGAACCGGAAGTCGTCGGCCGACGGGTAGCCGTACATGCCAATGTCGCGCGCCTCCTGCTCGTAGTGGGCCATCAGCTGCTGCTTCGAGTTGCCGAGTGCGAGCTGCGGCAGGCCCGGGAAGCCGGCCGCCAGCGGCATGCCGAACGCCGGAGGCGTCTCTGGGGACCGCACCTGGTTGGGCGAGTGCGTCTTGACGTCGTCGTCGTAGTCGAACGACATCTTGTGCGTGCGGATCGGCGACCCGACCAGGTGGAAGAAGTCGCGGTGCGAGCCGATGCTGCCGCGCCGGCGGGTCTCCATGGCCGTCTGTGCGTCTGTCTGTCTGTGTCTGTCTGTCTGTTCGTGGCGGAGGACGACTCCGTTCGCGTGAGGGGCAAAGCCAGGAATGGGTCGAAGCGGACGGAGGGTCCACGACGCCGACGAGAGGAGTCCGAACCCGTCAACAGCGGGCGGAGAATCCACCTGTTCTCCCTCTTCGTCGCGGGCGTCTCGTCAGCGCGCGTCAAGCACACTCCGGACTCGGAAGGAACCGAAATGATCGTCGGGCGACGGCGGCGGGCGTGCAAGAGCGTTGGCGCGCTCTCGTTTGGGTGCAGGGGGTGGGTGGGTGCTCGGGGTCTCCGCTAATGAACTTGAGCTTCAAGCGGCCGTGCCTGATACACTTATCAAAGCACGCGCGCCGCTGAACCATACATTATAATACTCGGGACTCGTCAACTTCAATACGTTCTTCTTCAGGATGGGCAGGCCACGCGCGGTCTACAGATGGAGCGCTCTATTCGAGTGGGCTTCGAACTAAAACAGAGGCGAAAGTCGACGCCGTAAGTGCACGTTCCGCATCAAAGTCGACGGATTGCTCATTAAAGTCGACATATCATCCGCTGAAAGCGAGTTTACAGCATGAAAATGGAACGCTGATGGGCATCGACAAGTCCGGAAGGCGCGCTTGGCCACCTCAACGCATGGGCGTGTCTCGCAACGACAGATGGCGCCGCAAGCTCGCTTCGCGCGCCGTCATATCCTCCGGTCCGTCCTACTCGCTGCCGACATGGGCTCGTCGCCGGCCTAGCGTCCGGAGGCGGCATCGTCAGGCGCGCTCGGCCGAAAAAATGCACGCTGGTGACCAGTCTGTCGGCCCGCGCGCCTTTGTTCTTCTCCCTTCACCGCCTAGCCAGATGCGGTAGCGCGTCAGGAAATACTCAGTCCTGTATCTGGACTGCTGGCTGCTGCAATCGAGCGATGGAATCGCTTCCGTCTGAGATGGACTGCCGCGCGAGCGCACACGTACAGCCTGGGGAAGAAGGCGTCGCCGTGGCTGGCTCCGTTCCAGTCGGCGACTAACCACGGTCGCCCCTCCTCCCCCACGCGCGCAGATGCGAGACGCTGCTGCCAGCTCAATGGATGCATCTCATTTTGCCTGCGAGCACATAGAGCGCGCCGCACCTCCCGGCGAAACCTCCACTCGCTACGTGTAGCGTGCATAGCTGCTTGGAGGCTGTATGCGAGGCGGCCAAGTGGCTGCCTTCTCGCCGGCCCATCGATTGGATGTATACACTTCATGTGCTTCATCTCCGCGCGCACTGAGTCCTTCCAAACGAATCTGCACATGCCCATCAGCGCCGAATTCGAACAGCAGCTGAAGGCGAATCGGCGTCGCCGACGAGTCGCCGTCGCAAAATGGCTCATTGGGTAAGAGGCAGAACGTACACACGTTCTCCGCTCCGAGAAGCGCCGCACGAGGTCCAAGGTCCGAGCTCCAAGCGCGCATCACATCAATACCATGCGCATGCACGGCTCGTCGTTCACGATTCGGGGCTGCGGGTCCAGCTGGAAGCCGCTGACCTGCAACATCTTGATGCCGACGACCGAGTCGCGCTCTGGTATATGGGCCACAATGCCGTCGACGCACGTTTGCCACTCGGTCGCCGAGGCCTTCACGTCCTGTCATCGGTGGCAACAGCGCGGCACCGAGAAGACAGGCGCAAGAGGGTGCTCACGGTGTCAAGCGGGAGAACAAAGCGGAACTTCTAGTCCCTAGTGCACATACCTCGACAATGGCTTGGAGCAGCTGCTTCCCGAGTCCACGTCGCCGCTTGTCCTCCAAGATGCCAAAGTGCTCGACAATGGCCATGCTAGCCCCGTTCTCCGATACAATTTGCCAGCGGGCGGTCCCTACCGGCGCATCGCCAACTGCACGCGCACCATCCGCCAAACAAACGGACGCAATCAGACGTTGTGATGCGTCGCGACCCTGGGCCGACAACAACGCACCAAACGCCACGAGATGTCGGTACTGCTGCTCCGCGGCATGGTCGAACGGCAGGCCGGGGAAGATCCGAGAGCGCAGCAACCGCGTGAACACCTGCAGACCGGCATTGTGGCGCAGCGCCTTGGCCGACACCTTTCCTCGCGGCGCGCCGTCGTAGCTCTGGACGGAGAACGCGTACGGCGTCGGCGGCAACTGCTCGCGCGCATAGCGACAGCCGCACGGAGCGTCCGCTGTCAATACTACAGAAGACCGGCTCCATTGGTACAGACAAGCGCCGACGTACCACGCGCACGCGCTCGAGCGGCCGGCGCCGCGCAATGTGGCCACAGATGTGGCACTTGGCCTCCTGTCGCCGCAATGCTCTCTGAAGTCAGCCCGGGCCGCGCCGCCGAGACGCGCACTGGCCGAGTTGAAGGGCCTAGACGCGCGACAAAAAGGCAAAGGCGCACCTGGTCGTGCTTGTGGCTGCAGACCGCGCATAGCGGCGGCGCGCCATCGCCTCCGGCGTCCATTTCGCGCTGTGATCCCTATGCTGCGCACCTCGTGGAACTTGCGTCGGTTCGAGATCGTGTGGACCACCTTGTATTGGTTTGACAACTATAGTGTTTTTACACTATATCAACTGTAAAGTGTTGTCCACCACGTAATTTACGGCTACTTCAAGCGCTCACTAGCTCACATGTACCGCCTCGAGCGCTGTCGATGAGCGCTGTCGATGAGCGCTGCTCGCCTGGTAATGTTAGAGCGCAGGCGACGAAGGAGTATCTTGGATCGTGCTTGCTTTATTCACTTCAGGCTGTCCAGGAGGGTACAGGCGACGGCGCTGGCGACTTGTCGAGAGGCCTTGCGCTCGCCGACGGTGGCTCCACCGAACTGTAGGACCACGCAGCAAACAAACGCATCCGTTCGGCATCGCAGTCTCTGGTACATTGAGTCGACTGGGTTGGTGCGTTGCGACCATGACGTGCTCGAACAAAGATGACTCATCCAGCTTCAATCTGCCCCGCTCGAGGTCAATACTCAGCTACTGTAACTGGTCTGACGGCGGCGCAGCCAGTGGCAACTGCATTTACCGCCAAGCGATCGCGCAGTTCAGCGTAGACGGCCACTTGGCGCCTTTTAGTCAAGGCGGCAACTGCATTTACCACCAAGCGATCACTCACTCCGACGATGTCATTGCGGCAACCACGACATCCCAGAGTGCTGCGCAGAGACCGAGCGTAACCGCACTTACCCAGTGTATCCGCACTTATCGATGCGCACTTTGGCCGCAGTTGAAGACCGAGCGACGTGAGCGGCTCATTCCCGAATTTGACACGCAAGCGCCAGGATCTCGAGCCATGCGCGGCGCTCTGTGGGCCTCGACCGCCGCTTTTTCCGCCACGCTCGGCGCCACGAGCGCGCGGGCAGCGACATACGCGAGCGGCGTGTGCGACAGCGCGGAGATTGCGGACCTGCCGTTCTGCGACTCGGCGCTGCCGCTCGAGACGCGCGTGCAGGACCTGCTGTCGCGCATCCCGCTGAGCGACGCGGCCGGCCTGCTGGCGGACAACTCGTCGGCCGTGTCGAGCCTCGGGCTACCGGCCTACCAGTGGTGGAACGAGGCGCTGCACGGCGTCGCACGGTCGCCGGGCGTTGTGTGGCGCGAGCCCACGCCGGTGGCGACGAGTTTCCCGCAGGTCATCAGCACGGCCGCGTCCTTCAACCGCTCGCTCTTCCACCAGATCGCGGACGTCGTCTCGACCGAGGGCCGCGCGTTCTACAACTCGGACACGTCCGGCCTGACCTTCTGGACGCCCAACGTCAACATCTACCGCGACCCGAGGTGGGGCCGCGGACAGGAGACGCCGGGCGAAGACCCGCTCCTGACCGGCGAGTACGCTGTCGCCTTCGTGCGCGGGATCCAAGGGGAGAAGATGGAGGGGGACCCGAGCGAGGCAGACAAGCCCAAGTTCCTCAAGACGTCAGCCTGCTGCAAGCACTTCTCGTCCTACTCGCAGGAGGAGCCGCGGCATCGGAACGACGCCATCGTGACGCACCAGGACCAGGCCGACACGTACTTCCCGGCGTTCGAGGACTGCGTCAAGCGCGGCCACGTGAGTTCCATCATGTGCAGCTACAACGCCGTCAACGGCATCCCGTCGTGCGCCGACAAGGCGCTGCTGACCGACCTCGTGCGCGGCCAGTGGAAGTTCGACGGGTACATCACGTCAGACTGCGCCGCCGTCGCGGATGTCATCTACGAGCACCACTACACGCAGTCGCCCGAGCGCACGTGCGCGTCGACGCTTGGTGCGGGAATGGACCTCAACTGCGGCGAGTTCCTGCGCCAGCACCTCGACAGCGCGCTCGCAAAGGGCGTGGTGAGCAAGGAGATGGTGTACACGGCGCTGGGCAACATGTTCCGCGTCAAAATGCGCTTGGGCATGTTTGAAAAGGGGGGACAGCCCTTCAGCGACATCGCGCCGTCCAGCATCGACACGCCTGCGCACAAGCAGCTCGCGCTGGAGGCCGCGCAGCAGGCTATCGTGCTGCTCAAGAACGAGGACCAGACGCTCCCGCTGGACGCGAGCGCGTTTGCTGCCACCAACGGGCCGTCGCTCGCGCTGGTCGGGCCGCACTTCAACGCGAGCTACACGCTTCTGGGCAACTACAACGGCACGCCGTCGTACATCGTCACGCCGCTACAGGGTGTCTCCAAGTACGCTGGCAACGTCAGGTTTGCTCTCGGCTGCCACGTCGCGGGCGACTTCATCGCCGACTTCGACGAGGCGATCAAGGTCGCGGCCGCGGCGGAGCGTGTCGTGGCGTTTATCGGGCTCGACCAGACCCAGGAGCGCGAGGAGATTGACCGCACGCACATCAAGCTGCCAGGCTTCCAGAAGGCGCTGCTCGACCGAGTCATGGCCGCCGCCAAGAGCCCGATCGTCATCGTTGTTCTCTCTGGCGGCTCTGTGGATCTTTCGCTGTACAAGAGCCACCCGAAGGTCGGCGCGATCGTGTTCGCCGGGTACCTCGGCCAAGCGGGCGGCCAAGCCATTGCCGATGTCCTCTTTGGCAAGTACAACCCGTCGGGGCGCCTCACACAGACGTTCTACGCTGCCGACTACACGCAAGTCATGTCCATCTACGACATGAACATGCGTCCGACGCTCGAGACGGGCAACCCCGGCCGCACCTACCGCTTCTACACTGGCGCTCCGGTCTACGAGTTCGGCCATGGACTATCGTACTCCAAGTTCTCGGTCGCGTGGCAGCCGTCGGCGCCTGTGAGCGAGCTGGATGCGCTGCAACTGTCGCGCAGCCTCCAGGAGGAGCGCGAGTCGGACGCCAACACGTGCGTCGCGCAGGCGAGCGTCGTCGTGACGAACGACGGAGACGTGGAGGGCCGCCATACGGTCTTGGTCTACGCCAAGCCGCCCAATGCTGGCACCAACGGCCGCCCACTCAAGTCTCTGGTCGCATTCGACGTCACGCCCGTGCTGGCGCCGTCGCAGCAGGCCGAGCTGCGCTTCTGCCTGCGCGCCAAGGCGTTTGCTCTGGCGGACTCGGACGGCAAGTGGGAGGTAGCGCACGGCACTTGGTCGCTCCATACTGCCGATCTGCGCCACAACATCGAGGTCAAGGCTGCGTTCGCCGCTGCGGATGAGGTCGTCGCGGCCCGCGAGTACAACCCGCTCCACTAAGCGCTGGTTAGACGGCCGGAGCACCACGTAGAGCGACTACATCTCAGTAGAAGGTCATCCAACCAGACAAAGTGAGGATGACGAACCACGCATTTCATCCGGTTGTCCAGATCTTGAGACCAGGGCTCGTCTCCAACGCGCGCTGGATGAACGGGATCAGCGCCTCAGACAAATGCGGAGTTGGCATCGATTGATCGTCAAAGTCCCACGTGCAAGTGGTATTCTTACGTGAAATCGTGGTCGAAGCCACGAGACTCTATGATCTATGTTCTCGCCGAGCACCCCGGGGCTGTCGTCCCTGGCTCAGCCTCTACTCCCACACGAACGTGCGGATGCCGCCGCGCGGCACGCTCGCCGACACGCTGCGGCCGCCAACGTCAATGTCGAACTCGGCCGGCTCCGAGTTCTCGTTCAGCACCACCAGCACCTTCTTGTTCTCGGGCGTCACGAACGCCGCGGCCTGCGCGAACGGGTAGCCCGCCGTCACGCACTTGTCGGCCGTCTTGGGCTTCATCTCACCGCCCTCGAAGCGCCAGCGCTGGTGCTGCGCCTCCGCCTCCTCCGCGACGCACTTCTCCACCATGATGCGGGCGCCGTAGTCGGTCGAGCCGTGGTTGAGCGCGAGACAGTTGTCGTCGATGTGGATCTGCCCAGACTCCTCGAACGTCCACGTCTGGTTGGTTCCCGGGCACGGGATGAGCTCCACCTGGTTGCCCTGCCACGGCACCTCGCGCATGTACAGGCAATAGATGGTGCCGTTCACCTCGAGCTTGTCCTCCTCCGAGCGGCGCAGGTTCTGGCGCGAGCTGCCGTCGCACGAGTACAGCCCCGACGGGTACTGCGTCAGCAGCTGCGGGTCGCCAGGCTGCTTGTACTTGACCTGCACGTCCGTGTGCACGCGCCTGGACCCGGGCGTCACGTACTTGGAGAAGTGCTGGATGAAGTAGTACATTGGCTGGATGAAGTAGTTCTCCTCCGTCTCGTCGATGATGATCGGCGCGTCGCACGTGTTGTTCAGGTGGTTCGGCCCGCCCGTGTGGTCCAGGATGAGGTTCCAGTCGACCCAGCCCGAGACCCAGTTGTTAAAGTCCGTGATCATGTCGTGCGCGTACCGCTGGCCGCGGAACCAGGCGTCGTCCTTGGTCGCCACGCCCGGGCAGTTGCAGCTCTCGGTCGCGAGCATGAACCGCTTCGGGTCGACGTAGTGCGTGTCGTTGAGGCGCTCGTGGAACGCGACGCCGTCCATGAAGCGGGCGTAGTCGTACCAGTGGAAGGCGATGCCGTCCACGTACTGGCTGGCGGTCGGGTGGTTGAAGATCTCGCTCGCCCACTGGTACACACTGCCGCGGTTGTGGTCGAACACCATGATCTTGACCTCCGGGTGGTCGCGCTTCATCACCGGCCCAAGGAACCGGCCGACGAAGTCTGCCTGGGACCCGGCGGACGCGCGGCAGGCCTCCCACGGCGCGGCGAACTCGGGCTCGTTCTGCGGCGTGAGGCCCCAGAAGTCGATGCCCTGCTGCTTGTACGCCGAGATGAACTTGGAGAAGTAGAGCGCCCAGGACGCTCGGAAGTCGTCGCCGAGCCCGACCGGGTCGGCCGAGCCCAGCATGCTCGGGATGTACTCGGCGCTGGCGCGCTTCATCCACCCCGGCGGGCTCCACGGCGCCAGGAACATCTTGAGGCCTGGGTTCTTCTCCAGCGCGCGCTGGATGAACGGGATCAGCACCTTGGTGTCGTGCGTCACGCCCATGTCGAAGTAGCTCAGACTCGTGTCGTTCGTCACGTCGTCGAAGCTGTACGACGCGACCGAGAAGTCGCACGAGCCCATGGGCACGCGGCCGAACTCGTACGCGTTGCCCTTCTCCTTGTCAAAGTACAGCGTCAGCACCTCCTCCTGCTTGGCCGGCGATAGCTTCTCGAACTGCAGCGCGGACGCCTCGGTGAAGGCGCCGCCGAAGCCGAAGATCTCCTGGTACTGCTTCCCGGCGTCCACCGAGATCTTGGAGGCCGACGCGGATGCCTGGGGCGTCCACTTGAGGCCGTCGATGGGCTCGACCATCTTGGTCTCGCCGTCGACGTACGAGCTCTGCACGCAGAAGATGTCGTCGCTCGGAGCGGTCGCAGCAGTAGCAGTAGCAGCCGCTGCGGCCTTGTCACGCGTCGTGATGGTGCCCGTCATCATGGAGCTCAGCGCGCCGGCGGCATTGGCGCTCGTGGTGCCGCTGGCGATGGACGGCGGCTCGCTCGGCCCCGACAGCTGCATGCCGACCACGCCGCACACGGCGAGCGCGAGCAGCCCCCAGGCCGCGGCGGCGCGGCGCTTGGAGGCGGCGGCGGCGCGCGCGCTGAGCGTCTCGTCGCTCTGCAGCGAGGATGTGCCGTAGTCGGTCACGGGGGCGGAGACGCGCATCTTGGGTGTGGGGGGGAGGGGGCAGGAAGGAAGGAAGGAGCTTCGGCAGGAGCGAGCGAGCAGTCTGGCGGCCGAGCGCGCGCGCAGATTGAAGAGTGAGAGATCTCTCTCGGTCGGCCATAAGCCTTACATGGACGCGCTGATGATCCAGCGTGGCGCGGTGGAGCAGCCAATCAGCGCGGCCGGCGACGGGTCTCTGCTCATCCGTTGTCGCACGCGGCGAGAAGAAGCCCGGCGGAACGCGCGCGCGCGCGCTGCCGACTCCAGCCTATCGGATATGGGGCTATCCTATGGATGGATAACTGCTCGCGGCGGTCGTTCGCCAAGTCGACAGACCGCGGCTGCCGCTTGGGGAAGTATAACCACTTGAAGGGCGAGCGAGAGAGAGAGAGAGAAGAAGGCGTGCGTCTGTTGGCCGCGTCGCATGCGGAGCGTTTCGCCTGGGCAAACGCGCGGCGTTTGGCGGCGGCTGGTGAAGCGCTCGCTGTATGGACCGGACCGCCTCGGCGACATGGACAGAGCGTGAGAAAGATACGCAAGTCCAGACCCCCCAGCGACGAGATGCGAGCGTCTCTAGTGATTGAGCACGCACGCGATGGGCGTGACGCGTCGGCCGTCGGGACTCGGGACGCCGCGCTTGGCAGCAAGAGCGAGAGCGAGCGGTGAACCGACGCGTGCGTCGAGCGACAAAAGCGCGGCGGCGCCTGTCGTGTTTCCAGGCCGAAGGGGCCGCGTCTGCTTCACGAGGCGGCGCTGCCGAGCAGGTCGTCCCACAGGTCGCGGTCGTACGGGTCCTCGGCCTGCTCGCCGGCGGCCGGGCGACTCGCGGCCGAGCCCTTGAGCAGCGGGTGGTACTCGGCCGCTGTTGGGTTCTCGCCGCCGGCCTGGATCGCCATCTCGGGCGGGATCTTCCGGCGCTTGGGCCGCAGCTCGAACACCTGGATGGCGTCCTTGATGTACCCGGCGTCGAGCTCGGTGCGCGGGACCTCCTTCCACTGGAAGTACTCGTCCAGGTGCCGCATGAACTCGGCGTGCACCGCCGGCGCGCGCCGCTCGTTCGCCATGTAGATGACTGTCCGGCGGTGCGCCAGCGCCAGGATCGACTGCATCAGCGGCCGCACGCAGTCCTTCTCGTACACGACGTCGGCGCACAGGATGCAATCTACCGCAGCTCATTAACAAGGGGATGAGGATGGTGATGATGATGATGATGATGGCGCTGCAAAGAACGCAGCAGTGGACGCGTACCGAACGGAGCCTTGAGGTTGGACACGGGCGTGCCCCTGCCATCGCGACAGCCGCTAGCGGTTAGTCGGCTCGCGCCTGACGCTCGACATGCAGAAAGCGTACGTACCACGCGTGTTGCTCGACGCGCGTCCGCTCGGCCTCCTTGTCCGAGAGGTTGGCGCGCACGTTGCGCCGCAGCCACGGCAGCACGGGCCCGATGTCGGTCAGCACCACGTCCGAGAGCCCACGGTTGTTGATGGCGCACGCGATGCCCGCCAGGCCGCCGCAGCCGGCGCCGAGCTCGCAGACGGAAGAGAACCGGCGGAAGGTCTCGGCGCGCTGCTCAATGAACTTGAGCAGCGTCTTGCTGCTGTCCCACACGGTCGTGCCCAGCACGAACGAGTCCGGGTCCTGCTCCACCGCCACCACGCGCGACTCGCCGAAGGGCACCTCCACGAAGCGCGACCAATGCGTGAAGGTCTCCTCCATGGCCAGCGGCTCGGACGGCGTCAGCGCCTCCTCCTCCGCCATCACGGCGGCTGGGACCGATCGATTACAATTGATGGTGACAAGTGCAGAGCATTCAAATGTACCCTTCTGTTTACATAAAGTATCCTTTCGCAGATTCACAGATTCAGGTAGATTATATTTAGTATGAATAGTGAAGTGAAGTACGACTATCGCGTTTTGCTATACCAGATTTACGCATTTTTGTTCCATTTTCGGCAAGATCGCGCTCCATGCTTGGTACCGGTAATGATATGGTACATGACGGACCGTTGGCCCGGTCGTGTTGTGTCGGCGAGAAGGATATGAAAGGGTGACCCTCGCCCTAGGCGCGCATGGCGTGCTGGCGGACATGAGTGGATAGAGTTGGTGTCCGACAGCAGCGACAGCGAGCAGACGGATGAGGCAGACAGGCGAGGAGGACCAGCGGACGATGTGCTGTGGACGGAAGCCCAAGGGGATGGTGTGCAGCAGATGGAAGCGCTCGGGGTGGCGTGCAGCGGATAGAAGCACATGGAGACTAATCCGAGAAGCGCCTGGATGACAATCAGCCGCACAGAGCGTGTCGACGAGGATGGAGTGACGAAGATCGTGCCGAAGATCGCGAAGACAGAAACGAAGGGTCGTGGAACGAGCCGTGAACCCAGGCGATGTCGGCACTAGTGGCGGCAAAGCAGGCCTGGCGGCATACAAGTCGGTACAGAAGTCGGCAGGCGACGCCCCGATCATAAGCCCCAACAGCAGGAACGACAGTGATACGGCTACGGCAACCGTCTACCTCGAGAAATGGAAGCGCACTTCGTTCGACGGAGCCATGGATACCCCACGCAAGCGGCCCAGAATCAGCTACGCCAGCGCAGAGACGCGCCAGAGCGAGGAGGAGCAGACGCACGTGCGAGGTGAATGCGAGAGCGAGGGTGGTGTCACACCAGACGTTGCGGAGACGGTCCCGCGCACCGAGCTGCGGGCTGTACTTCGAAACCAGACGTCACAGAAGCACACCGAGGATCAAGGTGACCAGCAAGACCCGAAAGCAGAGCGAACAGTGAACCCCAAGCGACCCA
Organism: Phytopythium oedochilum; assembly: GCA_023338025.1. NCBI lineage: Eukaryota > Oomycota > Peronosporomycetes > Pythiales > Pythiaceae > Phytopythium > Phytopythium oedochilum. Next base: position 1,133 of record JAADXX010000367.1, on the reverse strand, counting down.
CGACCGTCGACAAGTCAACGCAGACCGACATTCAAGCGGTCATCTTGGACCGCTGCTACGTGTGCGCGGCCGAAATTCGACACGAGCTGTGTGGCCCGTGCGCGAGTGGAGTGCGTCCCAAGTTGTGTGGGCATTACGGATCAACCGGAGGCGGTATATCGTGTCGACTGTGCGGACTAGCGACCAAGACGAGCAACGAGCGGGACGGACCCACATTGGACGAGACGAGCCACGCGCGTGGTGGTACGTAGACAATAGAGCACACCTGAACGCCTGTGTGAGGCTCCAGCGGCTCAACGAGACTTGTCGTGGCCGTGTGGCCGGAGTCGAACGAAGTCGACGTGACGAACGGGTGATTGATCGTCGTGCTTGGTGTGTATCAGATCGGTTGTTGTTAGTTGGACGTCGAGGGTCTACGCAGTAAGAGACGAGAGGGAGACGTACAGGCTGATCGTCTGGAACTCCTGCCGTGGACATCATTTGGTCCACGGCGAAACAGTTAACGGGTTATACGACCAAGGACCGTCAGTGCTCGGCACCATTTTTACAGATGCATGACTGACAACATGTTCAAGGACTCGCTCGACGATTGGCGATCCATCACGATATTTGACAACACGGAGAGGCTCATCATGGCCGATAGTCTTTGTCAGCTCGGAAAAGACGTGGAGTTGCGAGAACAGCTCAGCGAGGCACTTCGCGCGGTGGGTCCCATTCGGTATGCTGGTATCCGTGCCAGACATAACCATGGTTTGGACATATTTCTGGTTTTAGCAAGCCATACCCATTTTAGTCAAACACAGAAACGATGCTGCTTCGGCGAAGCGCTTTATTATCCCGTAAATCGCGAGCCTGATGGCAGGATTGCACTTATTCGGAAGAGAAAACGTTCACGAGTTTTTGAGCCCTCACTCGAGCCTGAACATATCATTCCGCAAAAGTTGCGGCCACTCCAAATTCTCCGTTCCGCCATGGAACAGCCGGTCTGCTCCGCAATGCCTACCCCTATCGACAAACCCGATGCTCCTCACCTCCATCCATAACAATCAATCAAGGAGTAAAGCGGAACACCGCAAAAAGCGCATGCGCCGTCGGGGAATCGAACCCCGACCTCATCCTTGGAAGGGACGAAT
>JAADXX010000366.1:0-27620 GCA_023338025.1 Phytopythium oedochilum | reverse complement strand
TGGATCTTGCCAAAGTACTCGTGCACGACCGCCATGAGGTTGCACACGGTCGTGGCCCTGGCCGCGAGGCGGTTCGAGCGCAGAATGTCGCGCACCGTCTCGAGCTCGGCGATCTCCTGCTTGAGGAAGTTCACGTCCAGCACAAGCGACTCGACCTGCGAGCGCTCCACGTCGCGCCGGATGCGCTGCGTCGCCAGGTACTTCTTCTTCGGCTGCTGCCTGTCCGCCATCACCTGCTCGGCGAAGAAGAGCGGCCGCTGGCTGCGGCGCCGCGCACGCTTGCCCGCGGCCGGCTTGCCCGCGGCTGGCTCGCCCTCGGGCGGAAGCGCCAGCGGGCCGACGATCGCGCGGAACGCGCCCGCAGCCGCGGGCCCAGCCGCGCGCCGCCCAGCCGCCGCCGCCGCCGCCGCCGTCGCCTTCCGGCCGTCATCACTGCTTAACGCCATGCCGCCTCTCCGAAGTAGCGATAGTGAGTGCCAGTCACAACGAGCGTTTACGGTACCTTACCCAAAATGGTACGATGGTAAAACCTCAGCTGTGCCTTGTCGCTCCGCCATTTCGAAAGATAAAGTAGTTTACTATAGACCACATTATCTAGGACTGCATGCAGTCGGTGCTTCACGATAAATGGATCAGAATGGTGTGGTTTCCATCATCTCAGGAGAAGGTCCAAGGACACAACGAGCATAGGAAATGACAAATGCAGAATATATAGCCAAACAAATTGCGCTTATTTGCGCTTAATTGCGCTAAAGTCGATCAATTTTTCGATGTTTTTTATTTTGACTTGATTTATGTATTTGCCAAAGCGGGCATAATCGCTTCAACCTTTGGCAAAAAGCGGAAATGATTACGCCCATTTTGCCGCAAATTATCACAGTTTTGCAGTTATGAACTTTTTGAGGTCGTTTTATTACGGTCATCTAATCGAGTAAATTTTCCAACATTGATATATCGCTCCAACAAATGGGATTTTCGACAAGAGTTTTGCCCTTCGGCGTTGAACGCGCGGGAAGTTCGTCATGCGGATGGACTCGTGGACCGCTTCGAGCTACTGCTGGCGAGGCGCGTCCCGGCCCAACGATAGCGCTCCACAGTGAAGCTCACACGTCTGTGGTGCCGTAACCAAGGCGTAACCCCGGTGTTCTAATCAATAGACCTCCAAATGAAAACGTATTTTTCATATGATTTATACCAACTACCTCAGTAAATCATGATATTCGGAGGAACATAAGAATTACGCTGGTATGCATAAACAATCGTCAAAGACAAATGTATCAAAGAAAGTATATCGTAAGTTATTCTGGAAATAAAAAAATATAAATGATGGCTGCGAGACCAAATACTCGCAATTCCGCGCTCATCGCAAACATCGTCGCTCGGCTCCGTATTCGGGCCAACATCGAGGCTGACAACCTCGCCGCCAGCTCACAGGCGAGAACCGAGTGTTGGCGCTCGACTTTGGGATCAAGACAAACACTGTCGAGAAGATGATCTACAAGAAACTGGAGGTAATTGAGCCTACCCTCTTCGACGTGTCGGTCAGCATGGCCGAGCAACGAACGATCGGCAACGTTTCCTACAACCCATGTGCACTCTTTACTACGGACGTCAAATTCCAACCAGCTCATATTTCAATCTCCAACTTTGCAACCTTTATGTTTCTATGATATCTTTTGAATCTTCCATTTATGATATGTCAGAGGTTTTACGGATCGGCGTCAAATCTGATTTAGCGAGGTTTATTTATGCGATTGTGTATTTGAAAGAAACGTCGGAATATAATTATATATATGTAAAATATTTATACGCGTGTAAAACATGATTATAAATATGACGATTTGTTTTGCCGTAAATATCTAGTATAGAGAATCTCTTCCCCATCGCGGCGGCACGGAGCCCATCGTCGAAATAAGATTATCCCCATGGCCAAAGACGCTCGCCCGCAACGGGACGGATCCGCAGCGGCGGAGGACGCCCGTGTGTTGGATGTCTGCGGCCGAAAAAGGGGCCACGGGAAACTTTTTTCCCGGCGGCCCCCCCGGGCCAGATGGAGGGATCGCTGAGGCGGCGTAATCGCGGCCACGTCCGTAAGCAATCGACGAGGGATTTGCGGCCGCCGGCCGGTCGACCGACGCGGCGACTGACTTGCCCGCGACCGCCAGAGGGAGGGAACGGCGCAGGCGGGGCGGGCGGATCTTTGCGTTCGTCTGGGCCGATCCGAGGGAGGGGCGAGGGAGCTGCGGCCGCAAACTGCAGACTGCTGAGACGCTCGCTTCGGGTCCACCTTGAGGATCCCACTGCGGACAAATCACCGAATGTTCGTTTTCGAACGCGTCAAGGTACCGCTTCGAGGGTTAAATCAGTGTCGTTCCGTAGGCCATGGTGGTTCAAGTACTGATAAAAAAAGACCACGTCAGACGTGTCGCAAGTGTACGTCGCGAACCGGACCGAGGTATCTATGGCCGGCCGTGATGACTTGGCGAGGGAATTGACCGGCCGCCACCTCGCACAGGTCCACGATGTGAAGGATCCGCAGGGATTGAATCCTGGGATCCCTGGCCCTGGGGGCCGGAGGATCCCAGGCTGGGGCCAGACTCTGGCCCAGAGAATGCTTGCTGGGTTGGGATCTTGGGCCCCAAGTTGGGGGGTCGCGTCCCCCACGTGGTCCACACAAATTTCCAACCGTCCTGGACTCCTCGTAGTGGATCATTCGTCGCCAGGCTCGGGCTCCGTCCAGAAGAAAGCGCGGCAAGTCCAGGGGAAAACCGCTCTATCATAAGTTGTTATACTCTACAGTCAAGGCTCTATGGGTACACTGCTGCGCTCCGCGCCGGCGGGGCGGGGCTCATGCGACGCGCAGGCGCTTGGCGCGGTCCTCGGCCGCCTCGCGGTCCCGCACGCGCGCGCTGCGCCTCGTGGGGCCGGGGGCCGCAGCCGCAGCCGCGTCCGCAGCCGCAGCAGAAGCGGCCGACGCCTCGGGCTTGTCCATGAGCGGTGGGTCCGCGAAGCTGTCGCCGTTGGCGTGCATGAGCAGCGCGTTGAGCACGCACGGGTACTGGCTCTGGCGGCCGGCCGCGGGCACGGGGCTGAGCGTCACGTGCACGACGGCGCGCACGGTCTCGAGCCCGACGGCGGCGTCCAGCACGGCGTCGCGCCGCATGCGGCGGTGCTCGGGCTGGAGCCGCAGCGCCGAGTTGAGCGTGCGCACGGCGTAGCTGCCGGCGAAGGCCCTGCGCAGCTGGAAGCGGCAGCTCGGGCACGTGCTGCGCAGCTGGAGCCACGAGCGGATGCAGGGCTCGTGAAAGCTGTGGCCGCACGGCAGCCGCACCGCAGCGGCCAGGTCGCTCATGCAGATGACGCACGAGCAGTCGACCGCGGAGAACGACGCGGAGGTCGCCGGCGCCAGCGCGTCCAGCACCGACCGGTCGGCCGGCGCCGCGCTCTTGAGGTGCGGAGCGATGTACCGCACCATGAAGCGCACCCACGCGGGCGTGCGGAACATTTGCAGCACGTCGCGCACGCGCGCGCGCTCGGGGGCCACGTACTGCACCTCGACGCGCACCGTGATGTCCATGGGGATCTGCGGACCTGCGGGGCCGGAGGGAGGGAGGGATTGAGGGGGGGGAGGGGCTGTGACCTGGGGACCGGACGGGACGGGGGGAATGCGTCCCGGAGAAGCCGATTTGACGAATGACCGTCACGTGGTCGGGGACGGCGGCCGGCCGGCGGCCCCGACGATCGCGGACCGGCACCAACCCAAATAAGTGGAAAGGAAACGGGACGCCGGCCCGGACGGTACCACCGTACCGTATTGTACACGGCGTTTACGCTTGTGGCGGGTGCCCTACGGTACAGTACAGTACGGCCGTCCCTTCCGCGCGCACCTATCCCTATGATCTCGCCGTCTTCCTTCCAACCGGCGGCTGGGTTCGTCCACGGGATCGGGGAATGATGGTTGCCAGCTCAACCGCAACGTGGAGAAACGTGGAAGCTGCGGGACCGCGGCAGAAACGTGGACCGCGGCCCCAGCCCCATACATTCCCCAAGTGACTCACGCCCGGTCGTCTGGACCTCCCCTCGCGCAGTTTACAGTCCCGCGCCGACAGTGGCCCGTCGTCCGTTCGGTCCCACCCTTCGAACACCATACTGAGCGCAAGTGGATCGCGCAGTGGGACGGTCCGCAACCGCACGACGGTGACTCGAATGTGGTCGGAACAGCGCTGACCACTCTGCCCCTTCTTGGGACAATTCAGTCGATTGCGTCCACTTCCGAACTGTCCCGCGCAGGCTCATAACGCGGAAGGAGAAGGCGGGGGAATTGGATCGATGCGAGCCAACTGCTGCGCCGAAAAGCAGGTGGCACAGCCGCCAGCGCGGCAATCCCCCCCCTGGGCACTAATCGATCGTATCCAGGATACAACCACCACCTTTCGCCGAGCCGACTCCCTCGCCGTCCGCACGGTCTCTGCTCAAGGTCAAGGTCGTGGCCGGCCTTCGTGAATAATATTTGCCTGGTTGACAAGACGCAGAGAAAGGCCACACATGCAGTTTGTCGTCACACTTGCGGCCGAGATGATCCCGGCTGCCGCAGGATGAACTTTACTGGGAGTGGACCGGATACGTATGTATTCCGTTTGCCGTCCTGTCCGTGGCCGGCCGTCCCCAAACCAAAAAATCGCATTGGGCGCGATCGTTTCAGATCGCGTGGGGCACTAACCACTCGCGCAGCATCCCCCGGTCGAGTGACGTTGCAGTGGCGGTCCAGTCGGGCGCAGCAGTCGTCCCGAGCTCCTGCAGTGCGATCTCGAGGGCCAGCGCCCTTGCGCAACCGACTGCGGAGCCACGTTGAAGTGCCAGCGGCTCCGACTGCTCCAGAGCCAGCACCACGAGCGCGCAGCTCCGGACGACGTGGCCGACGTGGCGCGCCGTCTCGACAGTCGACAAGCCGCAGCCTGCGCAAGGCTGGTCCTCGGTCTCGGCGTCGGCGCTCGCTGCGAGCGACCGACGCAGCAGCAGCGCGATGGCCATGCCGGCCATGTGCACGTTTGAGTCGGCGGCCGCCGCGTCCGGGACCATGCGAGCGGCTCTCCAGACGCGAGCACTGAGCATCGCGGCGCACGCCGCTGGGAGTCGTCGCCACGCTGGGCGCTTGCTCCCGTTCCCGACTGCCGGCGACGAAAAGCACGCGCGGTGGACCTGGAGCTCCCAGTCCCCGGACGCGCAGAGCGCGCGGTCGAGCAGCTGCAGCACGAACGTAGTCACACCGATACGCGTCAGCTGCGAGGCGAGCTCGTCCGCGCTCGGGAACGGGTGGACGGCGTCCGCCACGTCGCGGGAGGTCGCGCAGGTCTGCAGCGAGTGCTCGACTCGCACCAGCGCGGCCTCCTCGAGCTCGAGACTCAGGCGCAGCGCGTGGATCTGCTCGCATAGCAGCTCCACGAGTGTCGTGGAGATACTCTGGACGCCAGAGCGACCGACGAGTTTGACGAGCGACCCAAGCGCCTCGAGAGACGTGTACGCCCCGGGGGCCATCGCATTCGATTGAGGGGATCCTCGGACTGCTGGAGAAGCGTAGACGAAGCGCTGGAGCTTGGGCGATGCGATCAGGATAGCTGCCTCTTGCTTGGAGTTGTCTCCGTTGTTTGAGGCAGCAGTCGTGTGGGTAGGCAGACATCGCTGCGTCACAAGCGCCACGAAGAAGCAGGCGAGCTTATCGACGAGCGTCATGGTCGTCTGCGCGTCGTGTGGACTCAGCGCCAGCGCCAGTCGCGTCTTCGCTGAGCCTTCGCCAGCGCAAGACACCGACGGCTGCGATTCGCGGGCAAGGATCTGAGCCAACAGCGATTCGCAGTCGACGATGCCGGCAAAGTGGTGGCGCGCAGTCTGGCGTAGGCACTTCCACGCACAGGCTGCGGCCTCGAACGACAGTGAGAGCGTGATGCTATTGTCCTTGGAGCGCTTCACTTTGTCCGAGTCAGTCGTGGCGGCTCGGTCGATCAACACGATGCGCTGAAGAAGCTCGGACGCGCATTTACCGACCGCCAGCCGCGTGATCTGAGCGCACAGCGTCGGGTTGAACGTGCTCTGTTCGCAGATACCGCTCGCGAGCTGGAACAGGGTCGCATCGGCATCTTCCGCGTTGCATTTTCCACCTTGGCGCTTGCTGTCACCACGATGGAAAGCCTTCCCGATCGCTAAAGAATGCACTGAAGGCGGCTTTGCCATGGATACGACCGACGGTCGTCTTGGCGGCCGCGCGGACGGCGAAGAGACTGGGTCCTCTGACCATTGTGAGCGCGAGCGTAGTGCTGGAGCGGTGCTTGCTTCGCCTTCAAAGTGCTGGTTAGTGCGCTGCGGAAGTGTGCGCACTGCTGAGACGTCTCTGTAGCTCGCACAGGCTGCGCGCTTTGCCACTACCTGGTCCAGGGCGACGACTAAGCAGCCCACGCATGCGTCAATCAAACCGTGTGCAAACCGTTGCTGCTCGGCATGAAGTCGTGAGCTCTCCTCGTCAGCATTCATGCCGCCAAGTCTCTCGGAAATCGCATACTCGCCAGTGACAAACCGTCCGAACAGGTCAAGGATCGCTGCCGACGTGTCCGCAGCGTTGGTTGAACCACTGATGGAGCGCTCGACGCTGTGGCGGAACCACCACGCCTTGGAGAAGTCCGCGGCGCGCTCAAGGAGGTTGTCGGCATCTGCTCGGGCGAATTCGACGTGCTTACATGCGAGTTCGATGCGCGCGCGTAGCTCGATTGGCAGCTGGAGCCTCGCAGTCGCGAAGAACGCCGCAGTCTGCTGCCACTCGCGCACCCATGAGCTGTCGCTGTTGGTCGGGTTACTGTGTCTCCGAGTGCTCGGTCCCGGTTCAGGCTCGAGGCAGAACCGGCTTCGGTCGCGGAAGCTCTGGAGCAGTTGGATTACACGGTCATCGACGCCCAACTCGGCCTGCTTGTCGCTTAGCGTCTGGATGGAGTGCGCGATAGCATCAGCGTCGCCGTGTGCGAGGAATGCGCGGTAGTAGGGCGTCACGAACTCCAGGCTTTGGCTCACAAGCGCTCGGAGGCGATGCGTGAGCGCGAGCAGCGTGCAGAGCTCGCTCGTGTGGTCCGGAAACCGCGCGCGCTGCCAGTGCTTGGCCTTGAGAAAGCTCGGGAGCAGTGGAGGTGCGCTCGCTGTCGATGGACTGGTATGCGCTAGCAGCCACTCGATCTCTCCAATCCCAAGCGTTAGCGCCGCGGTGAGCATCGGGAAGAGGGGACCTGCGAGTCCTGCGTTGTGCCGCAGTAGTTTGATGCTTGATGTAAGCAAATGAGCCACGATTTCCCGCCGCTGATGCCGACGCTCGCCGCAGCTGAGCAGCGCATGCTTCCCAAACGCAACGAATTCTTTCCTGGCGGGAGGTGGCGGCGGCTGACCGATGCTATGAGTGTTCACTGCCATGGCGGTTGTACACGACATGACCTGCTGGTAGACCAGACCGTGCGCATTCACAGTGTGGTCCCGATGCACGACCAGCATCAGTCGGTCGCCCAGGACAACTTGGACAGCTTCCCACAGCGTCACGTTGATGGCGACGGCGCTGGTCTCGCTGACAAACCCGTCGCTTCCGTTCAACGCGAGATCGGGCGACACTTTGAGGTAGTGAGGCACGCACAGAGCGACGCAAAGCACCCACTCGGGCACGCTAGCTGTGTCGGTGATGTCGAGGAATGCTGGGTGCGACGCATACCCGCCTGCCTGGTAGAGCGTGTCCACGTCGAAGACGCCGCGGTTGCGTAGCTCCGTCAGGTCGTAGCATCGCAGCCAGCGCGGAAGACTCGAGCGCAGCAGTGCCACAAGAGCACTGGCGAGCGTGGCGCTGTTCGGATGCCGCGCAAAGTCTTGCTGGATCTTGAGCAGCGCGTTCGTGCCGAAGCAGAGAACAAACTCGCGTACACGGTGGTCCGTGTGGTCGAGTTGCGAGAAGACGCTGGGTGAGCTGCTGCTGCTGCTCAAGCGTCCGGTGCTCGCCTCCGGCACGTGAAGGTACTGGAAGAAGCCGTGGAGCGAGAGGAGGCCGGGGATGGAGTTGAGCGAGGACCAGAGCAGGTTCAGCTTGACGTACCGCACAACGGCGTCCAGCAGGAGCTCCGCGATTCGCCGGTGGTTGTCAAAGGTGAGCAGCACAGCTTCCTCGAGGTGCCTCGTCAACGTGTCCCATGCATTCTCCTGCCAGTGGTGCACGTGCTTCATGAGGTGGTACCCGCGAGAGGCGAGCGCGCGTAGCGATTCTCGTTCAGGGCTCTCCGCCGGCGGGAGCGCCGCCTTGAGCTTGTCCACCGCCACTGGCTGCACGAGCAAGAAGTGCTTGCCGAAGAACTTGATGGTCGCCTCGAGACTGTCTGGCGATAGGGCCGCAGAATAGGTCGTGACACCGCTCGAGTGCTGCTCTTCGCCCGAGGACTCGCTGTGCGTCGTCACGGACTCGCTTTGGTCGGTCTGAAGCGATGAAGAAGAGCGGGAAACCGACTGTGGATGGCGGATTTCGACGCCTTGGTTGTCTGTCTCGGGCTGGACGGTGGCCGCGAGCTGGCTGATGCGCGTCATGAGCTCGTCTGCCTCGTCAATGATGCACGGGAGCTCATCCAGCAGCGCCAGAACCATCTTCGATGCTGTTTTCTCTTCGCTTGAGCTACTCCTCGTCCAAATCGACCGTCGCTGTTTGGACGAGGGAGTGACTGGGCGATTGTTGTCGGCGCTTGTTGGTATATTTAGGGCTGTGCTCGTCCGCGTCCTCGTCCACGCCACCTCACAGTCGACCAACAGACACGAAAGAGATGAAATGGGCGTTAAGGCTGTCATAATGGCGGTCAGAGCCTCGGCAAGGACTCTGACAAACGCTGATGGTGCAGAAAATGCAGCAGCTACACCAGGACTCGGCTCCGCCACGACGGAGAGCCTGCACGAGCAAAAGGAGAGCGCGGCGTTCCGTGGACAGCGACTCTCGGCCGTGCCGTCGGACTTGCTCACGCTGCGGAACGTGGTGCGCGTGGACCTCTCCTCGAATCAGCTCACGCGCTTCCCGGGCGAGTTGATCGCGACCGAGCTCTCGCGGGTCGAGGTGCTGCTGCTGCAAGATAACCTGCTCTTCGTGTTTGAGGACGTGCTGGCGCTCTCGCGCGCACCGAGGCTGCGTGAGCTTGACGTGCAGCGTAACCCGCTGCGCCTGCAGAGCAACCGCTTGTATCAGCTCGAGGCACTGTTCAATGCCCCCGGCTGCGACGAGGAGCTGCTGCTCATGGACTACTACGACACGGCTCTCAAGCGTGCCGGTGAGCTCGCAAGCAAATCGAACGGGTCGCACATGCGGTATCGATCAAGACTACCCAGACGTCATGGATTCCCCATGCTATTCAAGCTCAACGAAGAGTGGATCACTGACCAGGAGGTGAAAGAGGTCGAGATAGAGCGTGGAGCGCCGATCGAGTACTTCCGACCGTCAAAGTACCAAAGGAGAGGCGAGGAAGAGAGAGACAAGGGGCGAAGAGTGTCAGAGCTACCCCACAAAGCCGACGCGAAGACCAAGATGATGATGATGATGATGATGACGATGTCGACGAAAAGAGACGCCACTGACGAGCGAGGGAAGCCTGCGGATCGCCACTTCGACGGAAGCCGCATGACCATGCGGCAGATTGTACGTCTTTGTGCTCTATCACGAGGAGCATGTGGGTGTAAACTCACCCCAGTGTGTATCTAGGCGACCAACAATGCGCGCGAGACGACGATTCCAGCCCCTCAAATGCCTCAGAGGTTCCAGATTGACGTCGCGACAGGCAATGTCGTGAACGTCGAGCTTGACGCCGATGATGAAGACGTAGAGGATGATGGAAATGCATGTGCAGTACACGATGGCGCCAGCGAAAATGGTTGCATGGCTACAGGCGACGGGAGTGATCCGGACGAGGTGGCCGTGCTGCGGCAGATCTTTCGACCAAGTGCTGATACTGTTGGCTCCGGTGCATCGCCTCCTTCATCACCAAAACCCGGAAGTGAGGATGACAAGCCTCCTCACACAGATGGTCAGGACGATATCGAGCCGTGGAACTATCCCGTGAGCACCTTTGACTCGTTGCGCAGCGAGGACCGACAGTACGTGCGCGCCAAGAGCAAGCAAACCGGCGAGATGCTGGAGCGTGACGACCACTTCTTCGCCTCCACGCCCTTCGTCGACTGTGTCGTTCAGTGCGAGCGGTCTCGACGGCTCACCGTACGAGCGGTCGATCTGCTAGCACCTCACCAATATGGGCCAGAGGCAGTGGCACGCCAACCCGGAGTAGCTACTTGTGACCAAGCTGCAGCGTTGGTTGAGACGCTCAACGCCGAGTTCAACCGAGAGAAAGAGCACGAGTCATTCGAGGTAAGCTATTTGAAGCAGGATGGGGGGCGGGTGTACGGCGATGCTGACACCGTGGCTGTTGATTCTGTAGCGAGTGGTGGCTTTCCAGAAGAAGCGCGTGGTCGTGAACGGCTCAACAGAAATTCAATCATGTTTGTCCACCTTCCACCTATTGGTTTGGCCAGACTCGCGTCGAACTCACGCATGACATTGCTCCTTCTGTTCTCCTTAGCTGTGGCCGACTACTTCTTGGCAGAGCACACGGAACGATGCCTGGCAACTTCGAAGCTGCTGCAAAATGCCTCCCACCCATCCAGAGCCCCCTCTTCATCGATCTCGGTGCAAAAAGGCAAGAACAGGCTGAAAAAGAACGGTAGTCGAACCCACCACGTTCACCACGAAACAGACAAGGCTGACACAAGCTCGGTCGAGACGTCGCTGAGCAAGACAAAGCTCCAGAATGCAGTCGACCTCGCCAGCTCGCTGCTAGACCACAAACAACAGCGACGATTGATTCAGGCCCTCATCGATGCAGATGCAAAGGTGATTGAGGAGGAGCGCGTTACGCTGGACCAAGCGACGCACCGCCGCCGACTCGAGCGTATCCAACAAGGCCAGCGTCCCGACGATCCGCCTGGCATTCACGGCGCTGGGCAGCTTGCGGCTCACTATCGGTCACTGGTGAGTTACTGAATTACTCTTGTGGCCGCCAACAAGCACTCTCACTCTCTACATCGTGCGTGATGTTGTAGAAATCGCCATGGCAGGCGCGCAACTGGCGAGCCAAGCAGGAGACGATCAAACAACGCAATCAGAGCACGCAGTCGCCACGTAGTCGTCATCCAAGCAACGCTTTCGAGGTGCAAGATCACAGTGAACGAGGCTCCGTTGCTCCTGTCAGTTCCAATGAGGCTGGCAACACTCGCCGCCCTTTGTCGGCGTCGGTCTCAGCGCCGGCGTTTCGAGGTATCACAACGGTCGAGAAAGCATCGTTGGACCCGTTGGCGGCTGTGAGCTCGCACGAACTGCTTGTTCGCTGCGCCGATATCCGCCAGCGCGCGAGCAAGCACATGCGCGGCCTCGCGGGCTACCGCGATCGGTTCCTGGACGAGGAATCGGAATGGGAACGCATGCGCCACGACTCGACCAACGTCGTGCGCCGCCATCTCCACCGGCGACTCTATCGGGACGCGCCTCAGGTACAGATTGGCGCCACTCAGTACTTCTACTCGCCGCTCTTCAAGTGAATCGAGGAGATTTCGGTCTCGGAAGTTGCAGGCAGCAATCTCAGACTGAGACCGGAGGGTTTCAAGAGCGTTGTACCATGCCTGCTGTTCTTGATAGACACGGTGCTTCCAAAGTCTAATTTGGATGAAGTGCTATTCTTGACGGGTATGCGTTCGACAGTACGCGGATGACGCGTCGATGCGCATTTCGACGGCTCGAGACTCGTCGATCCTATGTTCTCACGATGGCGAAGCAGGGCAGAGAGGGTGCTGGAGAGCATGAGGGTGGAAACCCAGGGCAAGTACTCGGTTAAGAGAGTCATCGCACTCGCCAAGTACAACCAAGAAACAAGCTTCCTTCACCGAGTCGCTGTGCTGGTAGTCACGCCCTTGCCCTGCGTGCTGATCACGTTGCTGTTGGAGCTGATCCCACTGGCGCCACCGAAGGAGGGAGCACGTGCCAACTTGGCAGTGTTCGCTCGCGGCTTCGTCATGCTCGCCATCTTCTCGTTCCTCATCTACTTCCAGTTCAGCCACTACTTGCCGTCGCTCCCATCTTCCAGGACGATGGATGCTGTGCAGGCTTTGGTCGTGGGGCTCGCCACCACCAGCGTCATCTACGCTACGGGATGCGTTTGGGGGGTTTCCTGTCCCGTTCTCGATTCTCACGATGTCACCTGCCTGGATCGGGTTCGAGTTCTCGGCGATGGCGATCATTTGGGGACCCTTCGTTCGTCAGCATCTTGAGGAGCTGAGGCGTCCGATCAAGAACGCAATCACCACATGGTCATGCCAGGTCTTTCTCGTATCTTTCTACCCAGTCTACTACTTCGTCTACAGCTTGCTGTCGCTATCGGGAAGGACTGCGCTCGCGTTCTCTCTCCCGATTATCAAGCTTATCATGCGTATGCTGTTCAACCGCACAGTGGTGCACTTGAAAGACGAGCTACCAGAGGTTGTCGTGCTCAATGTCGAAGTGTTCAACGCGCTCTTCATGATGTACTGCATGCAGATCACGCCTTCATTGATAACCACCGCGTGTCTGATGGGGATCGACATTGTTCAGTCGACGATATCTCTCTTCGACGTCTACGAGATCGCGAAAGACATTCAGTTCTTGGCAAAACCAAGCAGGACAGGCACTAGACTACTCACCGCTGCAGCAGCTACACAAAAATCGTTTCTTGGCAACGCGGCAGGTATTCTGGCCGCTGAGAGGTTCGCTCCCATTCGAAATGGCATCAGGCGGACTTCAAGTGTAAAATATACAAGAGCAACACGATCGATCGCGAGTCATAGTGCACTGGCCAGGTCGAGCGCTGCTCAACTACGTCGAAGTCGTCGTCCCTTTCATCTACGGTGCGTTCAACTCAAACACCAGCGGAATGCTAAAGCTTGATCTAATTGCTCGTGGCTACCCAGCGGCGTACCTGTCTGCCGTCTACCACCTCTCCAATCGGCAGTACTATCCGCACGTCGACAGCATGTCCGACGCCCAGCTCCGCTCCACTCTCTCCAATTTGCTCCTGTACGCGTCGATGGAGATGCTGTCGCTTCTCACGCTCCACGCCGTGCTCAAGCGCAAGTTTTGCCTCCCGGGACTCGCGCAGCTCGCGTTCGTGCTAGAGAATCAGTGGGCTGGCGTCCAGATGAAGCTCATTTTCTTCGTCCTCTACAATTCGCAGCCACCGCTCGAACACCTCGGTACTTCCTTGCATGCAGAGTGCAGACCGATGCGCCAGCTCTGACTGTTGTTTCACGCTGTTCTACAATGCAGGCTTCGACTACACGTTCAGGTTTGAGTGGCTGAAGCGATAGCATCACAGATCGCTTTGAGGTACCCGCAACTGAGGTGCCTCGCAGGAGACGTGGGCCAGGTCGGCTGGAATTGTTTGCTAAATCTAAGCCAAAGCTTTTGGATCAATGACCAGAGCGTTTGAAGGGCTTTGCTGATCAAATGCACGCGTATTGTTGTCATGAGCGCTCTGTTTGTCCGCTCTCCCAGTATAAATAGACGCGTTGTTCGCGTGAAGCAGCCTGCATCCAGACCAATTGGCAAAGTCCCAATCGTTTGGTGCTCCATCGCTTTTCTTCGACGTGAACAAGCCGGGATGGCGCTGAGTGCACAGCCGAATGCGGCGCCTTGGTCGAGCGAGGAGGTCACCGAGGCGAGGCAGTCCCTCAACCAAAAGGAGGCGCTGACGGCGCAGATGATCGGCATCGTGTCCGCACGGCTTAATGCGCTGCAGGTTATGGGTGCGTGCTGTTGTTGTCTGCGTCCGGAGCGAGTAGCAACATTTCTGGTAAACTTACCAAGCTGTTGAACTCTGACAGCCAACAACCGAAAATTGGGACTCGAGTGCGACCTGCGAGTGAACTCGACGTATAGCTCCAAGCTTGTCCCGGGACTGCAGGACCCGTACGAGATCCGAGCGAGTGGTGCAGCGGCCAAGGCGCGTACTGGAGTAGCAGCCGTAAGCCCTAGCACCCAGGCCATGATGGAAAGACTCTTCGGTCCGGACGACAAGACACGATCACGAACCGTGCGTACTCTCACCAGTTACTTTCACCAGTCACCGATCATTTCGCGCCTTGTTGCGGTGTCTGACGTGACGCTGCGTCGGCGAATGCGTAACCAGCAAGCGCTCACGAGTAAGAAGAAGAATATAGAGCTGCACAAGGGCGAGCACCGCCGCAACTTGCGCGCGCAGATGGAGAAACAACTGCAGGTAAGCATCGAGGGCCACATCACTCGCTCCGCCGAAAGCCACACGTTCTCTAGCGGAGACCCAGAGCGAGGAGGCATCTACGTCAACACGAGGCTACTGCTGCTTTACACGTTCGAGCGCATGCACATCAGCCACGGACGGAAGGCGTTCAAGCGCTTCCTGCTGTCCGAGCTCTCGAGCACGCTCTTTGAGGACCTGTTCTGGCTGGTCTTCTGCCACTTTTACCAGCAGGTGGGTCTTTTGCTCTCGACTACCACCGAACTGTTTAGCAGAGTGATCTTGTGCTTGTCAAACTGATCGCTTGCTCGGTATGGCAACACTACAGAAAGCGGTTGAGCACCAGCACGTGCTTGTGGAGGCCATCAGCAGTCGCTACGCCAAGGTGCTTGCGTCGCTGCCTAGCAACCTCGACTTTCTCTTCCGGATGCACCCGTACGCGCTCGCAAGCGGCGTTTGCTGGGCGTTCCACTACGTCTTCCCGGGGTCGCGCCATCTCTACTCGACAGACTTCAAGAGCGAGGTGAGTCGCAGCATCAGCTGTGGGAACACCGGTACGCATTTCCTCACGGTGCAACGCGGCTCCAGGTGTATCTGTTTGTGTGCCAGCTACTGCTCGGCCTCAAGATGAGTCCGGCGTCCGTGCAAGCCATGCGGCGCGAGCTGTTCCCGGACGAAGTGCTTGATGAAGCCATCGGGAAGGCCAAGCTCGGGTCGGCGTTCGGCAAGGCGTCGACTGCACCAGAGATGTCCGAGCTCTCGCTGCTCCCTCCTCTCGGCAGCAGCGGATCCTCGTCGCTCACACTGATGCTCTCGACCGACCCGTTCGAGTTCAACAGCTCGCGGCATCATCTGCAGAAGTCGGCGAGTGAGGCGGCGTGCATTGGGCGGCAGACCCAGACTGACAACACGATAGAAAAGATACTGGAGGACCACGGAGTTGGCACACCGAGGAGTCGCTCGCCACAGGTAAGAGCTTTCATCTCCCTGTTCGGTCCGGAGAGCTTGACGTTAGCGCTTCACGTGTACATGAACCGACAGCGAATGCCGCTTCGGCGGCACCAGGCTCGCGCGCTCTTTAACGCGGCTCAGCTCAGTCCACTGATGAAGGACTTCTTCAAGTCCCCCAGCAAGAGCATCAAGAAGCCCTACTTTCTGCTGCGGACGTCGCCTTCAGCCGAGTGCCTTGTCGGCGGCGAAGAAACCTATCAGAAGCAGTGCGTACCCGTGTTGCATCGTCACCGCTTGAGCCAGCGTGTAACGATTGTCTGGTGTAGCTACCACCGCAAAGGACAGCCAAGCTTTGCGGCGGAGGCGCAGAAGCAGCAGGACAAGTGTCTGCGAGAGCTGCAGAAGCTGCAGCGCGAGACCAAGCGAGAGATTGGCGCGCTCAACGAGGTACGCTGATTCCAGACTGCGTCTATCAAGCATCACTCGTGAGTCTGACGAGAGGCGACGCTGTTTGGTTTGGTCCCTAGAGGAGAGACCTGGTGCTGGGCAGCGGCAAGGTCGGCGTGCGCGCGTACTGCTCTGTGCTGTTGAGCTCCAAGCCGGGGGCTGAGGACGAGTTAGGCACCGGAGAAGGACCCGCACCAACGCCCTCAACGAGAGAGCCTTCCAAAGCTTAGCGCAGAGATGGAGTCGCCATGCTGGAGCGAGCCCATTGCAACCACCGAGTGACATTGAAGGACATTGAAGGACAAAATGACCTTAATTCGGATGATTTCATTGGACAATGCTTACACGCTAACGGATGAGCCAATCATTCGGATGGCGCCGACCGATGGAGCCGACGGCGCGGCGCTGGCGCTGCTCGGCTTCGACGTGGCCAGCGCTCAGTTCCTGCTGCGACGGAGACGCCCACCGCATAGCCCACGCTCTGGCGAGTCGGGTGTGAGAAATCAGGGGTCAGAACCGTCCTCTGCCTTCCTCAGACGCGACCTGAACGACCTGCGGCGATGGGACCGCGCGCTTCATCGATGCCGCGAGGACGG
The DNA here is from genome assembly GCA_023338025.1 of Phytopythium oedochilum. Lineage (NCBI taxonomy): Eukaryota > Oomycota > Peronosporomycetes > Pythiales > Pythiaceae > Phytopythium > Phytopythium oedochilum. The sequence goes on along the minus strand of JAADXX010000366.1, from coordinate 11,290 downwards.
CTCACCCTCGCGGCTCCCGATGAAGAAGCTCCGCAAACTGATGCTGCAGTCGTGGGTAAAGGGCGACGCGGCGTCCGGGTGGCGCTTGGAGCTGCAGAAGAGCGTCACCGAGTGCGAGGCGTGGATCAACGCCGCGTTGGCGTCGCTGACTGACGCGGAGCGAAGCGAGTTCGTCAATGACGAGCTGTACGAGCGGGCGAAAAAGCGACGGAGCGACGAGCGCGCGGCCGTGCAGGACGCGAAGGAGCTGCAGCAATACTTTACGAGCCAGCCGCTCGTGAAGCTGCTTGTGGCGACGGTGACGACCCGAGTCGCCCACGAGATGGGTGTTTCGCTTGGCGACGTGGTTTTCCTCGAGCCGTCCTTTGGCGACGGCCGCATCGTGAACGCGCTTGTAGAGTCCGGCGCTCGCTGCGTCGTCGGGTACGAGATCGACAAGCTGTTAGTGGACCGAGCGGTGGTCGACGTGGAGCATGGACCCTCGATCCGGCTGATCTCGGGCGACTTCCTGGCGTCCAAGCGGACGGACGTGTCCGTTCCGAGCCACTGCAAGGTGGTTGTTGCAGTGGGCAACCCTCCGTTCGGCGTCAAGCTAGCGGACCAAGAGATGGGCGGGAGGCCGATCGCGGACCTTGTCGTCCAGTTCATGGCGCACGCAGCGTCCGAGTGGCGCGCGGACCTCCTGGCGTTCATCGTGCCCGAGCGCTGCGCCAAGCCGGCGTTCGTCCAGGCTGCGCTTGAGGCGCTGGCCGTCTCCAGCAGCGGCGACCAGTGGCAACTGGAGCGCAGCGAGCCGCTCGACGGCCACACGTTCGAGCTCGGCGCCAAGCGCATCAAGCATCCGAGCGTGCTGCAGATCTTCGCGCGAGAGCCGCAAGCATGAGGTGGGCACAAACAAATGCCTTCAGGACGCGCAAGCGGATCCATGCGGCCATCTGCAGCACAGCGTTCGTTCCTCAAGCCAGCCAACGGATGATAAGATGATACCAACCGGCGTTATCGTCCATGAAGCATAGACGACATGTTGGATGGGTTCACGTCGAAATGTTCAGAGCGCGCAATGGGTTCAAAAGTGGACAATACAAGAGTATATCCGGATACCTAAGAGGTTTCCGTGCGTAAAACTGCCGGATAATTCGCTAGAAGACTGTCTAATGCGATTGTTGCACCGCGCTCCCGCAACTTTAGGTTCCTCGATTTTCTTCGAGAAGAGTTGAGTTGAATTGAACTGTGTCACTTGGAGACGCGCGGGATCGGCTGAGGAGCGAGGGCGAGCGAGGGAGCAAGTGGGCCTCTCGGTTCTCTGCGCGCGTAGACGCAACAGCGGGAGAGGCAGCGATGGCGGCGCGCGATGGTGACTGGAAGCGCGTGCAGGACGCGCAGGGCCGCTTCTTCTACGTGAACCACGCGACGCGGGAGGTCAGTCCACGCTCTCTCGGATGGGATGCTAGAATTGGCGCGTACCGCCGCTAATGCCTGGGGTTGTGGCGCTACAGACGTCATGGCACCTGCCGACGAAGGAGCCGCTGCCGCCGGGCTGGCAGGAGCTGATCGACAAGGAGGGCCGCGTGTACTACGTGGATCACAACACGCGCACGACGTCGTGGATGGACCCGCGCATGGCGGCGCGCAAGGACCGCAGGTCGAACGGCGGGGGAGCGCCGCCACGTCCGTCGAGCGTGCGTCCGCCCAGCATCTCGGGCTCGAGGCACTCGGGGGGCGACGACATGCGCAGCGAGCGCCGCGTTGGCGGCGGTGGCAGCGTCAGCAGCGGCGGCGAGAGCCCGCGTGGCCTTCCGAGGCCGTCGTCGGCGGTAGCAGCACCGGGCGTGAACAAAGTCGCGGCTGTGGAACGGTACAGCATGCTCAAGCAGTTCTCGATGGACCGTCCCTCGTCGGTGGTGGATCCGCGCGAAATCCCCATCAACCCTGTGGACATGACGATCGATCCGCGCGAGATGACGATCGACCCGCGCGAGATGACGATTGATCCCCGAGAGATGACGATTGATCCCCGAGAGATGACGATTGACCCGCGGGAGATGACGACGCAGATGGACACGCAGGCGCTCATCCAGAAGTTCCGCGAGCAGAACGGCGGTGTGGGAGGTGGCAAGCAACTAGACCCGTATGCGACGTCCCATTCAACCGCGCCTCTCCCTGATGGTGCGGACGACTGGTTCAACGACACGGACGATGTACCGGCTGGCGCTGGCGCTACAGGGATCGGCGGCGGCGGCGTTCCCACTCGAAACCGATCGTCGGATGCTGATCGCGCGGGCTCGCTGTTCAAAAAGCCGAGCGACTTTGGACGCGCCGAAGTCAAGGAAACCAATGCGCTAGAGATGACAAGTGACGTGCAGATCGTGCTGCGTCGACACTTTGCCCCCGTGTTGGCACGTGAGGACTCGCCCGTGTGCCGTCAATGCGGGAAGCAGTTTGGCGCGTTTCGCCGCCGGGTACGCTATTTTGTTGGTGCTGTTGTGCGTGCTCGCGCGATTTCGTGCTACTCCGACTAACTGCTACGTTTGCATGGGCTTGCCGCCCCAAATCAACAGCACAACTGCCGTTTGTGCGGTCTCGTCTACTGCTCCGAGTGCACCGCCAACAAGGTTCAACTGCCGATCGAAAATCCAGAGTACAAGTCCAAGCAACCGGTGTGTTTGCGCTGCTTCCGCAACGTCAAGGCGGGCGACTTTTACAGCATCGTGGGGCTGCGACGTCTTCTCGACGACCCGAACGGGACTGTTGACATGGTACGTTCGACAGCTTGTGCACCTTGCAGCCAGAGATCATTACAGACGCATCCTTACGGCGTTTGCTCGGTTAAAACAGAAAGTGGAGCAATTGGGACAGCTGGCGATGGCGCTCCGAACTGGCCGAGACGAGGAGCTCCAGCGGGATAACTCGTTTGGGCTTCATCGTATCGCGCAGCTGAACGACATTGACGCTGCCGGGGGTGTTGCCTCGTTCTGTGAGCTGCTCATGACTGACGTCGAGTCGATGCAGATCATGGCGCTCGAGATGGTTGCCAACCTGATTGCGTTGGAGAACATCGCCGGGAACGAGCGCTCATCGGGAGAAGCAGTTGCTCAATCGGGTGCCTGCGCTCAGCTCGTCAAGTTGATGGGCAGCCGCGTTCTCAACCTTCAGATGGGCAAGTCGATGCGCCCAGAGGTCGAGCGGAAAGCACTGCGCGTTGTCTTCCACATTTGCAGGTCGGCCGCCTGCCAGAATGCATTGCGCCGTGCTGGTGGTGCGGCTCGACTGCTGGAGCTCCTGGCTACCGACTCAACGGCGGATCTGGAGACGCGTATCGAAGCTGCGCGGTGTCTGAGTCGTTTCGTGCGCAACAACCCAGAGAATATCGCAGACCTGACCGCGAACAACGGCGTCTCACATCTGTGCGGCTTGCTCGATGATTTTATTGAGATGGAGTCGTCCTCTAGGGGACGGCCATCTGGATATCACGACGCCTACCCTCGCGACGAGGGTCATGACGCTGCGATTGAGGCCATCCTGCAGACTATCTGGGAATCCATCTACGTGTTCGACGCTGGACCGGGTTTCCCGCAGACCAAGCGTGCCGTCACGCAGATCCCTGCGAGTAGTATCCGGTCGTTTGTATCAGTGCTGCAGAACGGGGACCAGTCGAACCGCGATCTAGCGTCGCGAGTGCTCACCAAAGTGGCTCACGAGCCATCTCTTGTGGCGATCATGGCTGGGGAGACGGCGTTCATTCAGGAGCTCATGCTGATGCTCGACAGTGCCGACGGCTACACAATCGCATCAGAGATTCTTCACGGGCTATGCTCTACTCCACCCGAGGTTTCCGATAGCGGCGACGCGGAGAACAAGGCCGACGCGGAGAACCGGGGCGACGCGCATTCCGACTTGCTCCGCGCCATCTTTGAGCTCGATGTGTTCGAGCTGGTGCTCAAAAAGCTGAACGCGTGCGTGATCGGCGAAGACCAATTCGTCGGCGAGATCCGTTTTCAAGAGAAGCTGCTAGGCATCGTCAAGAGCTTCAGCGCAGAGTCCGCGGCATACGCTGATTACATTTGCTCGAATGGCTGCGTGCGCACGCTCTCGGCGTTCCTGCTTTCTCCGCGGAAGCAGCCACTTGTTCCGCTCTGTGCGCAAACGCTCATGAACCTGTGCGAGTTCAACCCAGCCATATTTGACGAGCTGTACGACCGAAATGCGTCCGACTTTTTCCACCGGATGCTTCAGACGCCGCCGGACGAGAACCGTTTGTCAGCTCTGCGCTACTTCCAAGCCCTTCTCTCCAACGGTCGGTGCATCTCTGTCGGCGTTCTCGATACGCTGTTCCTCCTGGCTTCTGGCCGTATGTCCCCACTCAAAGCGAAAAGCTTGGAAGTCATTGCGGGGCTAACAGGTGTCAAGTCCGTCAACGCGTTGATGGACCCACTCGAAGACCCACCGAGCCCAGAGTACGCTGATATCGTGCTGAAATTGAAGGAACGGGTCGTCGGGCTCGCGTACTTCCCGTCGCTGATGTCGATCGCGACAACGCCTGGGGATGGGGAAATGCGGGCGAATGCTATCAAGTGCATCCGTTGCGCCATCGACGGCGGAGAGGAGCTTGTCGCGCGTATGCTCGACCAGGAAATGCTGCGGGCGTTCTGGATGGGGATGCGGCGATCAATGGACGCGTCGGCCGAGTCTCTGTCCGCGTCAGAGCTCGCAGTAAACAAGGCGCTTGTCCAGCTTCTGTACCTCGTCTTGAGCTCGTCTGCGACTCAAATCGACTCGCTTGTGGGCGATCAAGCGACGAACCTCGTATCAGTCGTGACTGAATTCATCGTGTCACAGCCAAGGCGTCTGTCGGTTGGCATTGGCATTGTTCGCCTGATCATCAGCCACGACTCGTGGAAGCTCAAGTTCTTCTCGCTGCTTGTGGACTCCACGACGATGGGCGTGAAGTTTATGGAAGCGCTGATGAATGGCGTTGAACAGTCGAGTGCTGCGGCGACCAAGCGCGGCGAAGAGCCGATTTTCGACGACTCGATCTCTGTTCTGACCGCGATAATTGCCGACACGGCGAACGAGGGGATGGTCAATCTCGTTATCAGCGCGCGCGTCCACATTCTGCTGCTCGAGTTCCTGAAGGAAGATGCGAGCGAGTACGTTGCCGTTACCTCTTTGACCTTGCTCGACATGTTGACGCAGACGCGGCGGATTCGTCTTCTCATCTTGGAGGCTGGCCCTGCGTTGAAGCCATTGGTCAACATGTATTCGACAACGACCCAGACGTACGCTGATGCCGGACATGAGCGCCAGGAGATCGCGCAACACATCGGCAAGATCCTCGTGCACCTATCAAACGACCCGCTTGAGTTCCGCAAGACCCTGTACGACCACCGCGACGTGTTGCCACGCATCATCCTTGGCAACATTTTGTCACCAGTGGATGAAGTCGCTAGTACGGCTGAGGAGATCGTCCTGCACCTGGTCGAGACGGACTTTGCGACGTGTCCGCTGTGGATTGATCTGATCGAGACGGTCAACGTGCAGCTCGTGTTTCAGGTCCTCGCGGGGGCTAAGCGTCCGTCTGTCCAGGTCACCGCAGTGAGGAAGCTCGTCGACATGGTCTTCTCACACCCCGAGATCCTGGAGAACGAGGAGACGGGACTGTCAGCCATTGAGAAGAACACGTTGGTGACGCTGCTCATCACGTTCTTCGTCGACTTCGACCCGCGCACGTCGGTCGTCGGTGTGCTCGCGCTCTCACTGCTGCTCAAAAATGGACAGACCTTCACCCCTGAGCAAATGGAGAAGATCGCGGTGGACGGTGCCGTGTCAATCGTCTATTGGATCCAGAAGGGCACGGAACGTCACCAGGAGAACGCTGTCAACATTTTGTTTGACGGAATCACGGACCCGGCGCTGAAGCTGAAGTTCTTCCAGCAACTGCAGTCGCCAGCGGTGCAACGTGATGCCGCATTCATTCTGGAGCTGGGTCTGCAACTGCTCGACGGCGACGTTGCCGTCAATGCGGACGGGATGTTGAAGCGTTGCTCTCTGCTGGTTGGCATCCTGGAGCTGACGGATTTCGCGACACTCACGAAGGAGTGCTTGAGGACGCTTGGTGAAGTGGCCGAACTCTTCCTATCGTTGATTGGGCGGCAACTGGAGCCGCAGGAGGAGAAGAAGGCCGAGGAAAACGACGAGCAGATGGCGAGCAGTCTGAACCACACGTTCAGTATGAGTATGGTGCGGTTCCTCACAATCGCTGTCGCTTGGCCAGCGCTGCGCGCAAAGGTCATCAAGAAGGGTGCAATGGAGAAGGTGGTCGTGCTGTTCAAGCTGCACAAGCGCGCGGCAGACACCGAGCCCGAGTCCAAGGCTATCGCTGACGCATCTCGCTCTCTCATTAAGTCGCTGTGCGTCGATGACATCCCGAAGCTGGTCTCGCTGAATGTGATCGACATCATGCTGGAGTTCCCTTCCGGCGACCAAGCTGCGGGTCAGACTGTGGAAGGAGTCGCTGAGATGCTGGACACTATGACTGCGATCGCGGAGTGCGGCGCATCGGGCAAGGCCGCGTTGATGGATGCGGACGGAGTTCTGGCCAACCTGGAGCAGGCATTCACTTGCGTTATGAAAGGCGATGATGACTTGAGCGAGTTGACCAAGTTGCTGGTGGAGTCGGAAGATGGCAAGAACCTGGATCTTGCTTGCCGCATCACGACGCTCGTGCTGGATCTCGCGCGGCGGTTTTCGTACCGAGAGCAGATCCTGCTCCTCCCTGGACTCTGGAACCCGATCGTGGCGTTGATGGAGTGGCTCCTGTCAGTGTTTGAAAACGACACGTCACCGCGGTCGCTCGAGGTTGCCAATGCCTTCGGCCGCGTCTTTTCCGGCGGGCTGCCATTCCTCGAGGCACTGGTAGCCTCCGAGCAAGAGTCGATCGAACCCGCTCGCCTGGTACGATTCGGGCGTGTGTTTTCACGAACGCTAACTACGTTCGTCGATGGTCACAAGTCTCGTGATGCGTTCATCCTCGCGTGCGAGGGATTGATGCTGTTCTTTGAGAACCCACGAGCGCGTTGTGCACTCGACGCGGCCGAGTTAGAGAATGTCGAGGCGATACTGAAGGCGCAGGGGCTGCGGTGCTTGAAGGCGGATGAGTACTCTCTTGACTGTGTCGTGGCGCTGCTGGAACTAGCGCTCGTGGCATCCCCGGCGGCTTCGGCCGATAAGGAGGTTGCTCAGCGCAATTCGTGGATCCTGGCTGTCGTTCTCCATGTGCTGTTCAAGTCAAGTGAGTGGAACGACACGCTCGACTTGTCGAGCCTGCTTGCTCTACTAACGCGTTGCTGGGCGTCGCTGCCAACGCGCAACCTGCTGCTTGAGCACGTTGAGTATCTGCGGGTGGTGGAGGTGCTCGAACAGCTGGCGAGTGGCGCGGAATGGAAGCGCTATCGCCGCCAAGCGCGCAAGTTGCTGGCGCTGCTGGGCGAGGAAGACGCCATTCAGAAGGCGATGCCGTCGTCCGATCCACAGCAAAGCAATCTGTCCCGAGGGAAGAACAACAGCACAGCGTCTTTGAGCTCATTGGTCTCCGTTTCAGACGCGCCGATTGTGCGATACACAGTTCGCTGCTTCCATTGCCGTCAGGCTGTGCACATGGCTCCAAATTGGAACCTGCTCACGACGATTTGCCCGTCATGTCAGCAGCCAGTAGCCGAGACCGCTGATACCGCAGCTGCTGCCCTATTGCAGGCGCTTCCGTCTGTGAATGAAGCCGCAGCGGCGAGCAACAGCAAGATTATCGTCAACCGTGGGTCGCTGGAGGAGAAGAAGATGTCGGAGAGCGATTCATTTGACCTATCGCCTTCGTCGTCGTCATCGTCGTCACCAAAGACGAAGGACGAGAGCGAGTTCACTTGCGTCAACTGCTTCAAGGTCCTGCAGATCCCCGCGGGCGTCAACACGACGGAGGTGGTATGCCCGCACTGCATGAACCTTGCAGCAACGCGCAAGACGAGCCGCACGGCGATCCCGGCGCTGAGCGAGCGCGGCGACTCGATCGAGTCGGGGCAGAGCACACCCAAGAGCGTCAGTGCGCCGGGTCGGGCTAATGGGGGAGTCGAGAAGCGCCAATCGTCGCTGTCGGGCATCGACGTTCGCGACACCAAGGTCGTGAGCTGCGGCCACTGCGGCAAGCACCTGATTGTCAAGAATGGCGCGTCGGCCGTCAAGTGCCCTGCGTGCGAGGGCGTCTCGAAGCTCTCGACTACCACGAGTACGTTTCGCCGTCATATCTTTCATGCCTTGTGGATGCTGCCGTTGATGCGCTGACTGTGTGTTGTTGCCGTTCGTGCAGCGCAAGAGATGATGCGGTGCCGCAACTGCAACACGCTGCTGAGCCTCCCGGCCGGCGCCAAGGCGTACAAGTGCATGAAGTGCTTGCAGACGACGCGCTTGTCGTGAGCAGCAGGTTGATGCGAGGGAACCAAGACCACGAGATCAGATTCCGTGTGGCGTGATGTGTTGTTGGTGTGCCCAGCAAGAAGAAATGCGACAATGTGTTGATCGCTGTCGACCGCGTCCCCAAAATGACTGACTGCGCGTGTGTGTTTATCGTGGTACAGCAGCGCAGATGAGCTTCCTGCAGATGCGACACGAACGCTAGTGACGTGGTGAGAGTGCTTGTCGCCGTCTGGCCCCTCCCCCATCGAGCCCAACGCCTCCCCCGCTCCGTTCTTCATTTCTGGATTTGCTGTCTCGGTGACAAGCACGACACTCATGGCGAGCCGACTGCCTTTCTTGCACTACGTTGACGACGTTGACTGCATGTATCGCGTCACTTACATTCAAGATGACCACGTAGCTGGCTTGGAATCGCGAAGGATGTTCCCGTCCAAGCAGCTCAGATGCTCGAAGCTGAAGACGCTGCTGTCTAAGCACGTTGACCGCCATTTGGACTGGAACAACCGCAAGCCGACGCCGTTCGTGTCAGTGTGGAGCGACTTCGACCATGCAGTGAACTTTGCCAAGTGTATTGCTCAAAAACCGAAAACTAGAGCCAACTCGGTGTCGGTGGAGGCGTTCAACACGTTCAACGAGCAGGAATGCCCGATGCAGCATTACGTGTGGTACGCCGACAGGAACGCGGCCATAGCGCGCGAGCAGCAGGAGCTCGCGCCGCTGCTGCCGACCACCAAGGCGCCGCCGACTCTCAATACGCTCCATGCTCACCGGCGTCCGGCCGGATGGGTCGCGCTCCACGGACACCACGGCGCCGACGAGCACGCGGTGGACAAGACCTTCCGGGACGCAGCGGCCGAGCTCGCGCGCGTCTAATCGGATCGTTAGGTCAACGAATCAGAACGCCTCATTTTAACAAATCGACGAGCTCATTGGGCACGGCAACATCGAAGCGATGCGTGTGACATTGAAGTGCTGCGGCGGACGCGCGAGCTGCCAACCGCTCATTTCGCGATTAACTTTCTAGCCAACAAGAACAAGCAGCGACAAGCGGAGCAAGTCTCTGCTCCCAGTGTAGTCGATGGCAGACCCGGCGCCCGAGGCTACTGCCTCGGGCAGCCATGCTGTCCAGCATCGACGGCGAGACCTCGTGCCGCCTTCGGTGTGGTTCGACCCGGACGTCGCGCACGAGCTCTGGATGTTGGAGCCCAGATCACTGTCGAGCCTGTCCAAGAACTCGCGGAGTTCCGGCATTGCCGCGCCGCTGCTGAACACATGGTTCACCGTCAAGAACTACACCGACCAGCAACTGCCAGCACCGTGGTGGGCGGCGCACCGACTGGCAAGCGAGGAGTCGCTGGACGAGGAGCTCGCGCCGCTGAGCGAGCTGCTCAACGATCCAGATGACGCCAAGACACCGCCGAACAGTACGATCAAGATCCGGCTGTACCCGACGCGCAAGCAGCGGCTCAAGCTGGAGCAGATGTTCGCGACCCACCGCGCCGTCTACAACAAGGCGATCGCGCGGTCGTGGGACGCGTCCAAGCCGCAGATGGTGGTCTGGCCCCGCAAGAAGAGGAAGCGGGCACAGTCCAAGACGGGCAAGCACCGCAAGCAAATGCTGAAGGAGCCGAAGGCGCGCGAGACGTTTATGTGTTCGCGCAGTTGCAGCACCACTACCGCGGCATTGCGACAGCCTCGACCATGGGCAAATACTTCCGGAACCGGGAGGGCGCTCGCTCATTACCGACAGGTGAATGAGGAGGTCCATGATGGGGTCTTTCGTGACTTCACTGATGTCGTCAAGTCGTCGCGAGCTCTGTACTACGCGCTCAAGAAGAAGGACAAGAAGACAACGTTCCCCGAGATGAAGTTCAAGAGCAAGTTCGCCAGGTCCAACTCGATCGTGCTCCGGAAGCGCAATGTGTCGTGCCACCCTGTGGGCGATCGCTGGAAGGCTCGCTTTCATCCTACCTTTTTCGGCTTTAAGCACAGCGATGGCGACGGCATTGAGATTCGAGAGCCGCTTCCTGTGCTCGAGTATACTTTTCGCATCCAGCGGTTCCGTGAAGGACACTACTTCTTGGCTGTGCCGCGGCTGCTCGAGTGGGAGCCGTCCGAGTGCGACCGAGTCTGCGCTATTGACCCGGGTGTTCGCTAGTTCCTGACGCTGTACGACCCCAACGGGCGGGTGCTGTCGGTCAAGTACGAGAGCGCCGAGCTCAAGCGTTGGTTCGACGGGATCGACTTCATGCAGTTCAAGCTGTCGACGATGGACGCCAGGCGGTTCCACACGGCCAAGGTCCCGTCGAAGCTCAAGAAGAGGGCGTGCAAGGGCCAGCGCAGAGAGAAGTCATTCGTGCACCGCCAACGGCAGCGCCTGCGCAGATGCATCCGCTTCGCGTACCGCCGCGTGGCAAGGCTCGTGAACGACATGCACCACAAGCTCGCGAGCTAGCTGGCCGACAACTACGAGTGCGTGCTGCTTCCGTCGTTTCAGACGGCGGAGATGGTGCGCAAGTACGAGCAGCAGGGCACGGTCGGCGGAACGCCTCCGCTGTGGTCGCCCGCACCGAGCGAGCGCCGCCGCAAGCGAAAGGATCGGAACGTGCTGGTGGATCCCAGGACGCGGCGGAACCGCGTGATCCGCAATACGACCGCGAGGGCGATGCTCACCCAGGCACACTACCGGTTCAAGATGCTGCTGAAGTACAAGATGGAGCGCGTGGGTGGCCGCCTGATCGTGTGCGAGGAGGAGTACACGACGAAGACGTGCTCGTGGTGCGGGACCATAAACCCGGACGTGAAGGGCAAGCGCGTGTTCCGGTGCCGT
>JAADXX010000365.1:0-27812 GCA_023338025.1 Phytopythium oedochilum | reverse complement strand
CCGATTAGTCATGCCGTCGAACGCCATGGTCTGGGCGTCAACGAATGATAGACAATAATCGAGGCGTTCAAGCTGATTGGCTGTTGTGAGAAGCGGCTTTACCGAGTTTGAGTGGCGCCTGATCTCGCCCGCCTTGAGCGCCCTGATGATGCTGGTCTTGGGCACCGCGAGCGCTGCGGCCAGGCTGCGCAGAGTCTTCCGGCGGAGGAGAGGCACGTTCTTGACCTGCTCCTGCAAGTCGCGGTCCTTCTTCTTGCGGCCCGTCCTGCTGCGACCGTTGTGCGAGAAGTCGGGGAGCTCGCCTGTCGAGCGAAGGCTGTAGGTAGCGAGTTTCCAGAGACGGCTCACCGTCTTCTTGCTGCACTTGAACTTTCGCGCGGTGGTTTGGATTGACCCGCGCGGCAGTTTGAAGTCCTTGGCCTCGAGGAGTAGTGCAGCGACGATGGCGGACCGCATTTTGGGGGAGAGATCGTCATGGGTTGATCGCGTTTCGGACAGACTCGTGTCGCTCGCCATGCGACTGTGATAATGCCAAAAACTGTCAATTTGTCTTCCTCGCGCCAAATCCACACGTTCGTGCCTTTCAGACCATTGAAAAACCTTCCGAAGGTTTTACTGGATAGAGTCATTATTGGTCAATTTTGCTGCTTTTGCCAACTTTTCTAGCCAATCATGAATTTTTTAACTGTATTTTCAACAAATCACTGAACAGGACTAGTGTTTTGGACCAACGTTGCTTTTGAACCGGACCAGTGTTTTGGACGGAGGGAGAATGGGTTTTATAAGGCTTCCGTTACATTTGTAGGTAGTCTAAGGGCTCTCGTGGGGTCCTCCCGATATGGTGTCGTGTTGGAATTCGCTGATTGGCTGATTATGGGGACGTAGATAGTTATCAGGCACTCAGATCGTAGCATTGTATTTTGGACAGGGTCAGGTTAACCAAGCGCCCCGCATTTTGTTAAAATCCATTTAGAGCTGAAATCACACTCAAGTTCGCAGGTCTCAGACGACCGAGACCCTTTTTTGTTCAAACAAAGCACCGAGCAAGAGAGTAACGATGCTCTAAATTTAGACTCGCTTCAGCAATGTACCGCGCAACGACCGTCATGTGGAGCCATGTTTACACCATTTCCCCTGCAATGGCTGTCACGGCGACGTGACAACATGCACTGTGCGGTACCTTTTGCGCGAGTATTCCATGCGTCTTCCACACGACCTGATCGCGTGGGATCGCGACAACGTGTGAGTCATGCCCCTTCAGCTTCACGCTACGTGCGCAACCGATCCTATCGGGCGTGGCGGTGCGGAGGGGTGAACGTGGCACACCAGGCGATGTGGTGAAATACACGTTGCGTTACCTCGATGTTTGGCATCCGATCCTCTAGCGTGTTATCCCGTTTCGAATGTGTCAGTTTTATGAAAGCGAAAAGACTCTATATGCCACTCCGGCAATACAAACACGCTGTCCATGCGCTTTCGGTGCCCCAGCTACGCTACACGCACACTCAGAAACAGTTGACTGCAGACAACACAGGCACAAAGCAACAACTATCCGCTATGCCGCGGGCTCCGCCCGGCCAGACCACTCTCATGGAGTTGCATCTGCTCCATGAGCATAGCGCCCAACTCATTCAATCGCCACAGAGCCACCAATGGGACCAAATATACGGAGACGATCTACGATCGCCGACGGGTGTACGGTCACGACAGAACTATAGCTCCAGGTCGCTTTTAACGCCCGCCAAATCTACCGCAACCCTTGCTTGTTGTGTCAATCCAGCACCACAAAATTTTCGTCAGAGAGCCGGACTCAGACCACTCATGCTATTTTTAATTATCGATGAGCCCACGAACCACCGCGCGGGAGCTCTCGATGGTCACGAACAACAACTTTTGCTTCTCGGTGCCTGCTGGCTGACCATGATTTCTTCACTGTTGCTCGGAGCGCAACTGAACAAGCTGGCCAATGACACTGCTACAACATTCTTACGAGGCTCAGTGTCTTCAGGCCATTACCGACGCCTTTAACCCCACGGATTTTGCCCCCCCCCCCAGTCTGGCGCGAAAGTATTTGTCTGGTGGGCATATACCAAAAGCAAATGCACTATTTATTGACTTGAGTGCCCCACAAGCCAGCCATTCTTAATACCGTTCCACTTCAGCACTTCTACGATTGCCCGGCTACTGACATTTTCGTCCAAGTCAACGCTTTGAAATACGGACTCTGCGCCATGGATATGGCATCTAAGACCCTTTTGTCCTACACTTCAAACGAAGAAGAACGGGAACTAATTCAACTCTACCAGAACGGCGAGACAAAAGAGGCTTCGAGATCAATTACAGAGAGCTTCTTCACCTAGTGTTCGCCGTCCTCGCATGAAGAAATCACTAGTCGCAGCTTCGCCTGCTTCCATCAACACACGTCAACTACAGTGTTGTTTTTACATGAGCAATCTCGTGGCAAACTCGTATTGCTAGTACCAACACACGGACACAGACAATCTTGAGATTACTCGAACTGTGGGGGGTCCAGTATAATCTTCGGACCTCTATGGTCCTCGTTGCGGGTAAGGACAACGTCCAGGCTGACATGGAGTCCCGACTGGCACAAAGGAGGCAGTACGAAGACCAGTTCAAACAGTTCACATGATTGTCGGTTGTGGCTCAGACACTGTCGGACGTCAGTGCATTCGATAAGATCTCGCCCAGCATCTCTACGGCGCTCTGTCGCCCAGGCAACTCTACGGAGGTACAAGCGTTATTTCCATGCTTGGCATGAGCACTACCACTCCGTAAGGATCGATCCTCTGCTCGAAAGGGTCTCCGTCACAACACAGATCCACGCAGTCACTCATTCTACAGGATATTGAAGGGAGATTCCATTGCGAGCCATATCTACGGTATCCAACATTTCGTTCAGGCTGCCGGTGATAATCTTCCTCTACGTCATCCGCATATCCGCGTGCTGCCCAAGGGCATTCGACACCTCGACAAACCAACTCAACGTAAGGCTCCTGCGACTCTGGTCATCCTTACCCAGTGCTATGCTGTCCTTGACCCACACGTATAACTTGGTCGGATGCTGTGTGTGTGTGTGTGTGGGGCGGGGTTGCTGTGTCTGGTTATCCTCTTTCTCCTACTCCACTCCAAAATTGCTGCGAACGGACGGATCTTTCAGTGGTCCACACTAAGAGACGATGATACTGCGATTGTCGATATCGCAGGTGGCTCAACCACAGCCCCCGAGACAGCGGCCGCACTCATCTTTAGTCTGCGAAGCTCCATGAATAATAATATCCAGGTTGGTTGTCCATAGTGCAGACGCATACCGCGTTCAGGACCGACAATACAACTATCAAGATTGTAACAACCATGTTGGGATCGGAACGGGCTGGGTTATAAGCCAGTTCGACACGCCCTGCGGCGTACACGTATGAGGGCTTCATCTTTAATGGGTCATGTCTGCGTGCATGCGCGTGTCAATCAACCAACCGATTTTCCCATAGCTCTGGCGCTCTGCTTTGTGCAAAGAATATGTTCAGGGAGTTCGCAATGAAGTTCGTGGAGCTGGGCAACGCGAGCAGAACGAGATCACCCGGTACCATAGAGCTCGCTACATCTCTCTCGTTGAAGCGTACCAGCGTCTGTTCGAGTATCCGATTCAAGGAAAGTCCCACAGGTGGTGACTCTTAATGTTCACATTCCAGCCAGCCAGTAACAGTCGATCCAGCGGATACGTTGACAAACAGGCGTCATACCAATCCCAAACAGTTTTTCGAGTTGTGCGCGATCAAAGATCCTGTCAACACCCCAGCAAAGGACACGAATGACCAAAACATCCGAAAGTTGTTTCGCTGGGATGATAAATCAAAGGACTGGACTCGCAAAAAGCGATCCTTGCGTTCCATCGGGTGGTTGGTTCATTGCTTGCGCGTGATATTGACGAATGGTAAGGGTCCTACGTCATACAAATATCTCCGGACAGTGGATGGCTATGTCTGTTCAACGTTCTACGAGGCGGCTGAACGAGCTGGGTTTCTCGAGAACGATATGAATGGGTCAATTGTTTGCTAGATGCGTCGCTGTTTCACACACCGTACCAGCTACACCAGCTCTTCGCAACCATTTTAGTTTACTTCATGCCTTCCAGATGTGAGCTACTGTTGGATAAGTTTTACGACGACCTGTCTCGCGACTTCGAGTACCGTTTCCGAGCGCATGCGGACAAGAATAAAGTCGCCGAGTTCCACACTCTGATGGGTTTGAACGATCTACTGGTGGCATCAGACTCGGCGCTTTCCGAGTTCACGATGCTTCCGCAGCTGTCGGAATTTCCTGATTTGGCTCGTGAGGACCTCATGGGGAACAACTTAATTGAGCGAGAGACTACCAACGACCCAGAAGAACTTCAGCGGGATGTGGAACAGGAAGCCTCGTTGAACGAGGACCAAATATCTGTCTACGACGAGATGACGGAAGCCGTGCTGGAAGACTAACCGCGAAACCGCTTATTTTTCGTCGATGGGCGGGAGGGACTGGCAAATCGACATTGCTCAAAGACGTTTTTCGCGAAGGTTCTAAACCAGGTAAAATCGCTTTGGCTGCAGCCTCGAGTGGTATCGCGTCCTAACTACTTTCAGAAGAGCGTAAGGCTAATTCGACATTCAAGATACCGTTGAATTCGACTTCTACGTGTTACATCAAGAAGAGATAGACAATCCAAGATATGATCCAGGCGTCGAACACGTCGAGAACTTACAGCAGCGTCCAATTCCACTTGGACTCAGGCGTATAATCAACGCCAAGTACATTGAGGATAATTTGAACAACCCACAGGTGGCAACAAACGAATACTTCGCCAACCTGACTGTCTTGTCTACTTCAAGCGCTGTCGTACAGGCAATAAACGAAGCAGTGTCTGACCGACTTCAGGACGACTAGTACGTGTACTTCTAGACGGATTCAGCCCAAGACGCGAACAAAGAAATGCGCTCTTCAATTGTAGAAACAGAAGAGCCCAATTTGATCAACTTCAGCGGAATTCCACCATTCAAGTTGGCACTCAAGAAAGGCGCGCCAGTTATGCTGATTTGCAACTTGGAGGCTGATATGTTGTGAATGAGGAGGGTGGGGTTGTGCAGTTGGTTGCAGGATCCGAAGTGAGTGTATTCCTTCTCTTTGCACTGCCCTTCTCTCTCACTGGCCCGGAAGGTGCTCATACAAACATACAATATACAGCAGTCCATGGGGGAGAGAATAGCCCCATCCGCCAACTGGACCTACCAGATAGCCCCCTCCCACTTGCTGGCCTCGGCATGCGGACTATGGGTCCATCTGGGTCTCCACCAGTCCACACAGCAACGCCACTCGGCGCTACATGTACCGATCGCCTTCAGTCGTGCTCAACATGATACCGGACTGTGCAATGGGGCGCGTCTTCGAATTGTAGAGTTGAAGCCCCACATCATTCACGCGACTATCATGACCGGTGATCGCAACGGCGAGCATGTGCTCATTCCAATAATAATCTTCATTAGCGACGAAGACGTCATCGTATTCCCATTCCGACTTCGACGCAAGCAGTTTCCTGTTGTTCCTGATTTCGCAATGACGATCAACAAGGCTCAAGGGCAAACGGTCCAGAACATGGGGCTGTATTTGCCTTTCCAGTGCTTCTCCCATGACTAGCTGTACCTGTACCTTCGAGACTGAACATCAATGTCCTCTAGGAGAAGGAGGACGAGGTGTACTGTACACGGAGAACATCATGTATCACAGGTACTGATAAACACGTTTAATACAGTACACATTTCAGTCGAACAAGGCAAATACACTGATATTATGTCGACTCGTAGTTCTGTCTTACAGTTAAATGCGCTGATTGGCCAAAATTCGGGTCTGAAGTGCATACAAATGTAAACAATTGAGTTCTGGACAAGTACTTTGCACTGGTTACTGTCGGCAGAATGATCACCATTCTGTAAACACTCACCGCCAGTGAAGCAAGACTGACTGTCCGCCGCGGCCGATGGCGCACTGGGAGTTCCTGCTGCTCTCGCCCCCTGGGCTTGCCGTCGAGAGCTTCCTGGAGCGGAAGGACGCGTTGCAGCTAGCACGCGTGAGCAGGCTCCTGTGCGCCAGCCGCCAGCTGCCTCGGCAGCGCCCGCCCTCCAACGTGCGCGCCTTCCCAGTGGCCGAGGCGCGCGAGTGGACCGCCGCGAAGGTCCACGCGGTTCTCTCTCGCGACTACTACGCGTTACGGGGAAGGCGCCGGCCCAACGAGCGCCACGGCCGGCTGACCCTCGCGCAGCTCGCCGTGCTGCTGGACCAGATCTTGCTGGTCTCATCGGGGATCCGCCCGTCTAGCCTCGTCGACCACTGCCTGGTAGAACCCGATCTGGTCGCGTTCCTGCTCCAGACGCTCGACCGCCTGGGCGTGCTGAGCTCTCACGACGACGCTACGGTGCTGGTCTTTGGCGGCAACGTGTTTGTCGTGAGCGTGCCGCTATTTGTTCAAGCCAAGGCTCTTGAGCTCGCGTCCGACTTCCGCGAGCTGCTCCTCGTCAACGCTAGCGCCTCGCAAGCGACTCCTGCACTCGTTCCAACCGCACCTCGCACTAGTTCGAGCAATGATGGTGTGAGTTTGGAAGTGGACGGAGCTATAGGCATGCTCAAGGACACGATGCTGGGTCTGTGTACGGAGCTGCTTGGGGCATACTGCGAGCAGCCGCGGTGCCGAGTCGTCGCGTGGGCGCCGCACTCGCGGCTCAGCCGCACCGCCATCGCCGGGCTGTTGCTGTGCTACCCAGCGGTGTACGACGTGTCGGAAGACACGGAGCCTTGCGACGGAGACGATGCCTCGTCCGACTGGGTCGAGCAGCACAACTGCCTCGCCATGTGCGCGCTCGCCGTCGTGCGAACCTCGCTCAGGTGCATGCGAACCCACTGGTCCCTGCTGCGGCTCGCGACGTTCACGCTAACTAATACACTCTGCTCTTCTCGTGGTCTCTCTCTCTGTTTCGCAGCGTGCTCGAGGTGCCGGAGCTCCCGCTGCAAGAGTTCTCTGTCCCACAGCACCTCCTCCATGGCCCGCAACCCGCGCGCGCTCCACTCTCGCTCCGACCGCCGTCGCTGCTTCCCGTGCTCAAGGCTGCGTGCCGACGACGCATGGAGCGCGCGCTGCTGGCAAGCAGCTTCCGCTTTGCGTCCACCACGCTGAGCTTCCAGCTCGAGGTCGAAGAGCGGACGCTGCCGCGCGTGGCTCTCTGATGCCGACACTATCCAGGACATATCCGGATAGCGATCCATAGCACTCGTTCGCGCGCAATTCGCTGCGTGAATAAGCAACAATGGACGGGAAATGCAGGGCATACCCACTTCAAGTTGGTCAAGTGCAGTTTATTAGTGAGACCAGACGGGGCCGCGGAACGTTCCGCGACTGGCCGCTGTCCCGCAAGCGTGGTCGAATTGCGCACGATCGGACGTTTGGGGTTATCTTACGCTTTGCTCAGGGTTTCAGTGGCATTTTTTGGTATAAATACGACTACTGAGCCCATTACTGTAATAATCGGCTTCAAGTTGATATTCTTGGGTTCGACTCATAGTTTCAGGTTCACTTGGGTACAGTATAGTACCACGGGGAACGACGTAACCGCTATACAGTCTGGAGCTGTAAAGGGGCTGAACCGGTACAAACCCGAGCAAGAGGGCGACAAGACAAGTGTCGAGTCGCTTCGTTGCGAGCGCGATCCCGGCCGCCGCAGGAAGCCATGGGCGCGGCCGCGTCCACGCAGAGGAAGCTCTACCGTCCGTGTGAGTGTCGCCTGGGTATATGGAGTGCGAGGGGGGTGAGGGGCGGCTCTAACGCGACGCGTGTCCGATCGTATCCTCGTGCGGGAGCAGTCGATGGCGGCGAGTTCACGGTCGCGTGGCTCACGTTCAAGGTGAGGCTTACTGGAGAGGCTAGAGCGCTCGCTGCTTGTGCGGATGGGCTTACCGCGCGTGTGTGGTGGCGCCAGGGGGACGCGTTCGAGGACGAGGACCATCGCTATGTTGTCAAGAAGTCGGATCTGCTGTCCTCCAAGCTCTGCCGCGCGCTCTTTGGCGGTGCGAGCGTGCATTGCGAGTCGTCGCGGATACTGGGAGAAATGGCGGCCTGATGCTGAGTGTGTTTGTTGTGCTCCTGTGCGCCAGAGATCACAATGAAGTGCTTTGAGGATATGCCGGGCGAGTTCGTCTCCAAGGAGGCGTTCATCTCGACCCTCGCGCTGTCTTACGAGTGAGCAGAGCTCCCTCGAGACAGTTTTGATCGCTGCGACCATGCCGTGGTGTTGACTTAGCTCGCTTTGGCGGATCTTTGTAGGGGCAATACCGAGGACCGGATCAGCTACATCTTCACCATGTACAATATCGTCTACTCGGGCGAAAGGTGAGACTCGTACATGGCCAGTAATATCTGCTCCGTCGCCTTGCTGACTGCCCATGTCGTGGGTCTGATCGCTGATCCCGCAGGGAGAGCGAGGGCTGCATTGCGGAGAAGGACTACCTGTATCTGGTAGCGTATCTCGAGGAGTTCGACACGGTTCCGAAGGAGCTGTTCGCTGTGTTCGAAGAGTGCGACCTGCCCATGGCAGCCACACTGACTTTCACACAGTTTGTGGACTGGGTGCGCAAGTACCCCTCCATCATGGATGTGAGTATCGCTGTCTTGCTCGTGGAGGCGCTAGCTTGCTGACGTACCAATGCTTTGCGCCTGCTTGTAGTTCTTGGCGCAACACCTGCCGCCTTCTCCAACGCCAGTTAGCCCACAGCTTCTACGCACAAGTGAAGAGTTTCTGAACCCGGTGTACGTTCTTGAGCTCGGGTTGGTCGTGTCTAGTGCGCATAATAACCCCCAGACCGTCCTGTGGCTCGACAGCGATCCGCTCAACAGCAGTCCATCCTGTCGGCAAGACAAGAACAAGAGCTCCAACTTCAGCTCGTTCGACTTTATTGGCGGGGAGGATAGCGGTGACGATGACTCGGACGAGCTGTACGACTCGGATCAAATCTCCGAGATGGAGGATCTCGCGAGTTCGCTGCACGAGAGCTCGACGTCCGACGACACTTCTGCGATAGTCAAGGATGCCAACGCTTCCGAGCTTGATGAACGCCTGCGGCGGCTGGAGCAAGAGGTGGCGTCCGCCTCGGTCCCTGTCAACGATCCTTTTTACCCACCCGCTTCGGGCTCATCGCGGCGCTCGAAGGGCTCACGCTCGCGAGGAGTGCAAAAAATGGGGCGGAATATCGGCAAGGCCGTCGGCGGCGGTATCTCCAAGGTAGGCAACGTCGGTCGCAGTATTCTTCACGTCGGCAAGTCCCAGACCGGCTCCCAAGGCAGATCTTCCTACAACGACGGTGACCCGGCGTCGAATGTCGGCGCGGGGTATTCTTTCTCGTCTGAGACGCAGATGACAAAGAACTACGTGTGCGGATACCTGCACAAGATCGGCGACGGCAAGTGGTCAAAGCGGTCGTGGCACCGTCGGTGGTTCGTGCTCGACCGTCAGCGCGGGATCTTGTCGTACTATCGACACAACCCCGCAAACCATATCCCGTCGAGCCAGAATGGAAACATTGTCCGACTGGAAGACAGCAAGTCGGACTCCAAACCCGATGGCACTGCCCCGCCGTCCGAAGCAGAGAGGGTCAGCGAGTTGAGCATGAAGAGCGAGAGTCGTGACAGCGACATCGACTCGTCACTCGCGCCGATTCCCAGTAGTGGGGTGTCAGTCGAGGAGTGGGGGCATCCCGATTCGCAGCAGCAACAGCAGAACTCGCTGTACCTCAACAAGGCGCATCCGTGGTATCGAGGCGCGGTGGACCTCAACCTCGACAAAGTCTCGCTCTTCTTTGAGAAGTCACTGGCCAAGAACGCCCCGACGAGCTTCTTCTTCCAGGTCTCGACGCTATCTCTTCGTGAGATCGAATCCAAGCGTGGCGTTCAGTACAAGGTACGCGCAGTTGGTGTTCTGTGTGTGCGGCCATTTTTCGGTTGGTCTGCGTTGACGTCTAACGAGTAATCGTGTATATCTAGCTTTGCGCCGATAACGAGTCGGATTTCGACAACTGGACGCTTGCGATTGCGGAGGCGATCAATCGGAAGCATCTGCGCAACGGCTCGACAAAATCGGAGCCTGTGATGTCGCATCAGCAGTTGTACCGTCAGGGACTGCTTCAAGAGCGGCTCCATTCGACTGAAGGCGCCGATACTGATCAGCCGTCTACTGTTGATGATGGTTATGATGGTGCGGAATCATCGGGCGAAGCTGATGGCTCCGAGCGTGCTGGACCCTCTGGTGGGTCGACAGCATCGAAGCCAATCCCTCCACCGATTGTGACAAGCTTCCCGGATCGAAACGCGAGCGACCTCGGCTCGGACTGGAGTCTTGAGGTGTCCGTCGAAGGCAAGAAGCAGTGCATGATCCTTGGGTTCATGGTGAATATTGCGGCGGTGAAGCTTCTGGCAGGGGAGAGCGTGCTGTCACGGTTCTTCGTCTGCATCGTAGTCACGTGCGCCTATATCATGCTGATTTACAACCCAAGGCGCGCGACAGATTCATGGGATGTGTCGGGCGGCTCGGACACTTCCAAGTGCAGCGATCCTCAGCGCTGCTGTCTCCACAAAGCGCCTACAACCAAGACTACAAAGGGTCGTAAAGCTCGCGCGCCGTCCCAGCAGGTGATGGGATCTGCCAGTGGCGTCAATCGTCCGACCCGACTGCCTTCTGGGAACGTCAAGAAGTTCTCGATGGGTAGCACCATGGGGCGATCCACCCACATGGAGAGCGGCAACGCGGGTGACGTGGCCCATGGGTGGTCGACTACGAGGGCAGAAACGTTCTCTGTGCGAGGACCCGAGTACAGTCGGCTGCGACGCAAGCAGGTACTGTGCTGTCCCCTTGCAGTTTGGCGCAGTGGCGACGTGGTATAACCGGTTTCGTTCTGCTTTGCTGCACTTTAGCCGTCCACAAGCGCGCTGTTCGAGTTCTTGGCCGCGGATCTCGTTCGCACTGACGGCAAGGTCGACATGATCTCTCAGCGCGTCGAGTTCCCGCCCGAGCTTGCCCAGGAGAAGCTGTTCATCATCAACGCCCAGGTACGACTCGTCACAGTTCTGTCGTTTTTGTGTTCGTCACTAACCTGATTGCCTGTCGACGGCAGCTTCCTTCGTACGCGCCGAGTGTGTGGGGTGATGCCTCGAGCGATGGGTCTGGGTACAGTCTCGTGATGTACTGGAAGATCCCCGCAGCAGTCCACGAGGTGCGTCATGACGAGGACCTGTCGTGGTAAGGTCGCCGCCACTGAACACGAGGTCTTTCGATCAACCACAGGAGCTGAAGGATCCCAAGACGAAGACGCTACAACTGCTTCGCCGGTTCCTGGACGCAGGCGGTGACACGTCGCTGACGGACCGCTTCAAGGTGATCGCGCAGGTGACCAACCAGGACGAGTGCGGCGTGTCTGGCATGGCCAAGAAGCTGCTCGTAAGCCACAACGCGACGCCAGTGCTGACGCGGCCCCAGCACCGCATCTACCACTTTGGCGACGGCAGCACCGAGATCGATGTGGACATCCACACGTTCTCGTACATTGCGCGACGCGGCATCCACCTGCTGCTAGACAAGACGACGCGCCTCGTCATCGACGTGGCCTTCGTGCTGCAGGGGGAGACCGAGGACGAGCTGCCCGAGCAAGTGCTCGGCTGCTGCCGCCTCGACCGCCCGGACGTGCTCAAAGCCACTGGCTTGCCCTGAGCGTCCCAATTTTAGAGGGGTAGACGCGCGCACTCGACTACAATCGACAATACACGCGCTGTGTACACTACCCAGACGCGGGCGCTCTTCAGACGCATTGACAAAGCTCTTGACCGCAATGGCGACGCGAGATCGATCGACTCTAGCAACATGCAGTCTGTGTGTTTGTTGGCAAAGGTCAGTAATCCTTGTGGGGTCCATCACGAATGGAAATCAGACCCGAAAGATGGTTAATTTGGTAAGGTATTCATCACCCCTTTGCTCGGCGCACAACGCGCAGTCGGCAGCTCGCCACATGCAGACAGAGAGAGAGAATGCAAGACGCGGTATGCTCAGAGTAGATCGCTCAACAACCAAGGCTACTACC
The DNA here is from genome assembly GCA_023338025.1 of Phytopythium oedochilum. Lineage (NCBI taxonomy): Eukaryota > Oomycota > Peronosporomycetes > Pythiales > Pythiaceae > Phytopythium > Phytopythium oedochilum. The sequence goes on along the minus strand of JAADXX010000365.1, from coordinate 15,650 downwards.
CCCTGGATTCAGAAACTCTAGTCTGAAAATGTTAAAGTGGATCGTCATCGCATACACCAACCAGGCAGACGTTCACAGACAAGCAGCATGCACGCAGCGATCGCACGGCCCTCACCCCAGGCGACAGGCGCCCGACATCCTCGCTCGCGCCTCACAATAGAGCGGCACACGTGCAGCCTGGAGGCGACCACAAAAGCTGCGCCGGAGTCGACCGGAATCGGGAAGTGAGGAGCTCCGACCGGCGGTCGCCGACCGTTTCCGCCTTGACTGGTCCGAACAAGCGCAGCCATCCGTTGCACTCAGTGTGAACCACGCTAAATGAGTTGCCCAGTCTACTAAATAGAGTTAAAACGTTAAGTTTTGTATGTGACTGGAATAACGTTTTAGACACTTTTTTCGCTAGACGGCAACTGTGATAATGCGACGGCGGTGCTGTGGGATCGCGGCCAGGAAGCTCCCAACCCAAGGGACCGACCGTCAACCTGCGCTACTTGCTGACTCGTTGGGCACCCACACCGACGACAACCGCAAGATTATCGGGGCAACGGCTACTAAGCATCGATTCGGCATGAGTGCTTCATGCTTCCAGCGCACTTGGTGGTTGCGATATTCACGAGACGAAGCGACGAATTCAGCGAGCGTAGCCACGCGAATTTGAAACTATACTCAGCTCCGTCCTTTGGATGAAGCGGGTGACTTGAGCAGAGCATGAGTACGTTTTGTAAAATCGACAGCATGTTCGGCTCGTTCGCTGCAGTCACGGCTGACAATTAAGACCACCAAGCCCACAAGCATCGACTTCCATCGACGAACACGAGCTACACAATCAGAGAGGACCAGAGTAGCTGCTAGGCATCCGACCCCGAAAAAGAATTGAGCCCAATTTGAGCTGGCTGCCGGTACTTTTGTCAATGCCCAAAAATGAATACTTGTACTCTCACTCCTGGAAACCTTCTCGACGAGCTGCGAGGACGCGATGGGTTTGTTCGCTCGGCTCGTCGAGGCTGTGCAAGTGGAGTTCCACGGCGAGTACTCGGACTCGCGGCTGGCAGCGATATCCCAATACTGCGAGAGCGCAAGTGCAACGCGCGTTGCTGCCGTCATAGTGGCGACGCCACTGCCGTGCCTCCTCATTGTCGTCGCGCTTGACTTGGTTCCGCTCAAGGCACCAGAGGCTGGGAACTTGGAGAACTGGGCGTTTTGGCTGCGACACTTCTGGCTCATCAACATCGCCACGCTCTCAATCTTGGTGCTCATACACCGTGCAATCCGATCGCCGGTGGTGGCCATACGCCGTGTCATTCTGGCCGTGCTTGTTATCAGTGCGTGCGCAACGGCGGCCAGCATCGGAATCGCCGAGCTCGTGGGCTTCCCGGTGCCGTTCTGTACCCTTACGACGTCAATACCGTGGGCCTTGCTGTTCTACCCGAGCATAGTGCTCACGTGGGGGTCGCATTTCCGACAGCACCCGATTTGCAAGACAAGCGTCGTCGAGTACATGAAGGTCCTGTCCAACGTCACCATCATGCTCCTCCTCTGTCCGTTGTACATATTCGTCTTTCGTCGGCTCCCGCCTCTTCAACAAGCCCTCTTCTCGGTTGTGCTCCCCACGATCAAGCTGATCGTCAAGAACATCGCAAGCCGCCAGTTCCGCGTTCTCTCGGACTTTCGGCCTGAAGAGATCATCTTCAGCATCGAGCTGTTCGCGTCGCTGTTCCTCACTTTCAGCATCCAGAACTCGTCGTCGCTGTTGCCCGCCGTCATACCCACGGCCATCGACGTGGCTCAAGCATGCGCGTCATTATACGACATCAACCACATCGTCACGGAGTTGGCGCGCACTAGAGCCAGGATCAAGGCGCTCCAGTCGGCGCAGAACGCAGCCAGCGCCAGATTAGTAGCTCCAAATTTGCCTCCCTCGAACAGCACCTCGCCTACATACAAGCAAGTGGAAGGGCTACTCCGTGAGATAACGAGGCTCAGGTCGCTGCCCACCTCGAGGGAGATCAACAAGGCGGTGTCGTCGCGCCAGAAAGCTGCGAAGCGTGCTCTCCTGGCACACCGTGTTGGCGTTGCGACTCTCTACTCCTCCCGCACTATCAGAGCGAACAGTGTGGTGCCGTTGACAGTATGCGTCGAAGACCAGAGACCAACTTCGTCTCCGCCTAATCCAAGCAAAAGCGGCAAAAGCGAGCTCGAGCAGCAGCAAACGCTCTTCACGCAGCAGGCGCTGCGCCTTCTGCACGTGACCGAGTACGTCGTCCTCGTCGAGTTAGTCGAGGTGATCATTCCCGTCATTTACTGTACGTGATTCGCGATGGAGGCTGCATATCGAGTCAACGAGCTAACGGTATCGGCTCGTTCGTACACGAGAGAGCAGTGATGTACCTGTCCGTCATCACTCACCTGCCAAACCGACAGTTCTACCCGCAGCTCGTCGATATAGACAGCGAGCAGTACATGCGACTCGTCACGAATGTGGGCGTGTACGCAATGGTGGAGCTCTCGACGCTACTGGTGTTCAACTACATCATATGGCGACGACTGCGCTTCTCGCTGTTCACGCAGTTGGCGTTCGTGCTGGACACGCAGTGGCGCACGGTACAGGCGAAGGTGGTGCTCTGGGTCGCGTATGTTGTGCAGGGCATGCTGGTTCATTACGGTGGGCGTCTCTCTCTCTCTCTCTCGCAATTCGTTGCCGTGGTGACTGCATTTGACCCTCATCTGACCGAATGCGGGTCCATTGAACACAGGAGCGGACTACTCGTTCCAGTTTGCGTGGCTGCGGCGCCGATCGCAGACGACGTGATCGCTTCCGACTGCGACGAAGCCCTGTTGATGTCAATGTGTCGCTGTCCGGTGGATTGCTAAGTCGGCTCGTCCTGATCATGTGAAGCTTGCAACACAACAATCAAAGCATGCCATCCACGGATCGCCTTCCGAGTTGCTGAGGCTTCAAGCAGCAGCAAAATGGCTGCCAAGCGTGACTGCGGCGTCATCACAAGCTTGGCGACGAACCGAAAGACATTGCATGCAGAACGTCCAAAGGCGCAAAGTTGACTCCGACAAAGGCTAGCATAACCCAAGCCAGAGTGCCTTGCGCCGGCCCAACTCTTGCGGCAAGGCAGACCTCTGGGATCGAGACGCTCATCGCCGCAAGGAACGTGCTGGACACCCTGCGAAGGGTGAGACGCTCGGCTGTGGATACGTCGATCAGTCGGCCGCTACATGCTTGGTGCTGTTTGATGAGTTCATTCTTTCGATCTCTTTCATCCCCGTTTTGAACTGGCGAAAAATACATCTCACAGATACTTCCAGTTAAAATTATCTAAAAAATCTGATCCAATCTGAGCGCTCTGGTTGGCTCGTTTTCAAGTCGTCACTTTCGTGCTCCGTCACGGCTGCAAGCCATCACTTCGCCGCCCCCATGCTCGTGCCGGAGGACGCGGCGCGGTCCGTCTTCGGCGGCTTCCTGCGCGTCGGCGGCGCCGAGTTCCGCGTGCGCGTGCGCGGCGTGGCGCATCGAGACGCGCGCGCGCTCCTGGACGCCGCGGAGCTGGAGGCCGACGCGCCGCTGGCCGCGCTGCTGCGGCCGCACGCCGAGTCGCTCAAGGTGCGGCTGGCGCAATCGACGTCGCTCGACGGCTTCCTGCGCGAGCTGGAGGAGCTCGTGGCCATCTGCTCCGCGGCTCCCAGCCGACGCCTGGCGGCCATTGGCGGCCAGCCGGAGCCGGCGACCGACCCGGCGACCGAGCTGCCGGGCCCGGAGCACTACACGCGGCTGCTGGACGAGCTGGACGCGGTCGGCTGGCGCCACGTCGCGCAGCTCAGCGAGGACCTGCGGTCGCTGGAGCTGCGCGCGTACGACGCGGCCCAGCGCGCGCACAGCGTCCGGGTGCTGCTGCCGAGCGACTACGGCCTCCTTGGTGCACGCAGTGGGAGTCGGAGCAGCAAGCGGCCGGTTCGCGCGTCCAGGCGGCGCCTTGAGTGCTTTGCAGACGCCCCCGAGCCGTTCGACCCGCTGCCAGGCGCCGCTCCGGCGTCCGCAGACGCCAGCAACCTCATCGCGAGCGTCTTGCAGCAGTTCCAGGCCTTCCTCGGCCGCTTCCAGGGCTTCTGGGACGTCCTGGACGACTTGGACGCGCACACGTGCGTGCTCGAGCCACACCACCCGACGCGCGCGACCGGGCGGCGCCGCGTCGCGCTCGAGCAGCATGTGTCGGTCCAGATCGAGGTGGACCCGGCGAACCCGGCGTCCGTCTGCGAGCTCTCGTTCTTCGGCAGCGACGCGGCCGTGGCTCCTCTCCGCGAGCGCTGGGCCAGCTCGCTGTCTCAATGGGACGAGGACGCGCGGAGTCCGCGGGAGAACCTGGAGCGCGTGCTCGGGCTCTCCTTCCCCTCTCCGTCCGAGCGCAAGATGGACGAGTTCGCCGTCGAGTGCGGCATCTGCTACTCGTACCGACTGGAGCTGGACGCGGACGCGGACACGGGGAGCGGCAGCGCCCGGCCCCTAGGAGCCAGCGACCCGCCGCGGACGATCATCCCCGACCGCCTGTGCGAGAACCGCAGCTGCAGCCGGCCGTTCCACGAGAAGTGCTTGTTCGACTGGCTCAAGGCGCTGCCGACGGCGCGCCAGTCGTTCAACACGGTCTTCGGCGAGTGTCCGTACTGCCGCGACGCCATCAGCGCCAAGTTCATGGTCTGAGCCCCCCCCAAGGCTCCCGCTGTCCTGGACCAGCCACATCATCTAATGGCGGGTAGCGTTGGTGACGATCCAAACAGCCCAAGCTCATGCTACGTCAGGTGAAGAGGGCCAATGGGTCGCTGGAACTTGACGGCGAGCGGTCTGAGAGGCGTCCTGCTCGCTGTCTCACCTCGAGCAGCGTTCACGTACACGCCAGCACCGCTCAAGCACCCTGTGACAGCTTCGTCGGGCTCCAATCCCATCTATTCTTCGTCTTTGGGCATTCACAGCAGCATCCAGTGCATGCAGCCAACCACAAGGCGGGGGCTCTCCGCGTACCTTCCTCAAGCGGACGCGCCTCTCCCTGGCCAGGACTCTCTACGAGCTGGCAGGAGGCGCAGCGCCCGTCGTGTCGACCACGAACCCAGCGCCGCTATCGGGCGCGCTACTCGACTCGGTCGCCGGCACCGAAGCTCCCTCGCGCTCGGTGGTCCGCACGACGTCGATCGATCCGTCCGCGTTCACCTTGAAGCGGCCGGGCAGAGCGCCCGAGCTGCGGTCTCCGCGCCGTCCGCGCCCCCGTTCGCGGTCGCCGTCGCGGTCGTCCTCACGGCGCCGGTCGCTGTTCCTCCGGCCGCCGGACCGCTCGTACGGGTGCGCGCGCGCGCCGCTCTTCCGGCGCTGCGCGCTCGCCTGCGCACCGCCGCTCCAGCGCGCGTGGTACCGCTTGGGCTCCTTCTCGGCCGGGAAGTCGTCGCTCGTGGCCTTGCGCAGCAGCACGCGCCACTTCTTGCCAGCCTCCTGCGTGCTGCTGCCGATCGGGACGCCGAACCGCCAGTTGGAGCGGTTGAACGCGTCGTCCGGGACGCTCGGCGGCTCCGTCTCGACCTCCATCTGCTGCTCGTCTCGCTGCTGCTCTGGGTCAGCACTCGCGCCCGCTCCAGCGTCGTCCATCACCACGTCGTCCGTCACTCCAGCATCCTTCACCTCCTCCTCCTTCTTCGTCGCGTCCGCCTGCACGAACTGTTCCGGGACCGGCAGACTGAGAGCGATGAGCGCCCGCCCAGCCGTGAACGGGTCCTGGAACACGACCGTGCACGAGCTGTCGTTGATCCACTCGACGTACGATGGCCCGTAGCCGAGGAAGTAGCCGAGCACGTCGCTCGTGCGCACCTGCTGGAAGCGCTCGTCCAGCGAGTACACGTGGATGGCGTCGTCCTTGACGTCCGTCCGCGCCTCGGGCCGCACGTCTCTTCGCTCGCGGCCCACCTTCTCGGACGCAGGGACGAGCGACCCGACGGCGTGCGCGCTCTTGCTGCGGTCCTCCTGCGCCGACAGCCCGAACTTGCGCGCGCGCTCGCGCAGCTTGTCCTGCTTGCGCTGCTCCTCGAGCCACTCGTCCTGGGTCACGCCCTCCGCGAGCGCGCGCGCCGCGTCGGTCGAGAACTCGACGGCGAACTGCGGCGTGTCGAAGCGCCGCATGCGCTCCTCGCGCTTCTTGGCCTCCTGCGCGCTCGTCAGGTCGAAGCCGGTGGCGAAGCCCGGCGCGGCGCCGCCCGAGCGCTGCAGCTGGCGCACGGCCTTGGAGTCCAGGAACTTCTTGACGTCCGGTGCGCTGAAGGCGCCGCCGAAGCGCTCGGCGCGCTTGCGGCTGGCCGCCCACTCCCTCTCGTACGCCTCTCGCTGGCCGGGCGACACGAGGTCCTGCGTCCCCAGCGGGTCCGCGCGCACGAGCACCCTGGGGACCTGGGCGTCGGCCGCGGCCACGAGCGCGGCGACCTCGGGCCGCAGCGCGGACAGCGAGATGGCGCGGAAGGCGCCGCCCGCCTTCCACGTCGAGAAGCCGACGCGTGTCACAGGGGCCGAGAACGCCGGGTCCACGGCCTTGGCCACCAGCTCGCCGCCGATGCCGAGCGCCAGCGCGCCGGCCGGAGAGACCGCGAGCCAGTACCGCACGAAGTCCGGGGACGCGCACGTGCGGCCGGAGAAGACGCGCGCGAGGTCCGCCTCGCGCTGGCGGCCCACGCACTTGCGCCAGACCACCTCCGTGTTGCCGCTCGAGCCGATCGCCGCCTCGTACAGCCAGTCGCGCGCGTCCGCCGGCGCCAGGCCCACGCGCAGGTCCTCGAGCCCGGAGGCCTCGAACTCGACCAGCAGGCCGCTGTACGCGGGTGTAGAGTCGGGTGGGGGCGCGGGCGCGTCCGCCCAGCTGCGGTAGCGCCCGTAGCACGCCCCGAGCTGCATGTCGGCCACGCGGACCACCGTCGGCGGCGACGGCGGCGGCGACGGCGGCGGCGACGCGTCCTCGGCCATGTTGAATCGTGAAATGCGCGCGCGTAGTATAGATGACGAGGAGGTATCGGTTATGACGGGTTTTGTATCGAGCAGTTTTGTGTAATGCAAGGTTGTGATGATGTAAACATAAAATAGAAGATAGTATGTATTTCTACCGACTTTTCTAACCTGATGTTGGCTATATATGTATCATTTGATAATACAATCTACACTACGATACTACTTTATGAATTCGCGCGACGTTCGCGCGACCTTTCTGGACTGAGCGGCCCAGAACGCGTCCCCCTCCCCGGTCTGGTCCACACTGGAAGAGGAAGAAGGCTCGAGTCTCGCGATGGTGCTGACGGCGGCGGCGCTGGCGCGGCCTGCGCGGCGCGCGGCCTTGGCGGGCAGCGCGCGTCCATCGCGGCAGCAGACGCGCTCGTTCTTCACCGTGTTCGAGAAGTACCTGGAGTCGTACAAGCGCTACGGCGTCAAGGGCACGCTGTGGAAGCTGTACAACCCGGGGGACGTCAAGTTCGGCCGGTTCGTGGGCGAGGACGAGTTCGGCCACAAGTACTACGAGGACCCGACGGAGCTGTACGGGCAGCACCGCTGGACGGAGTTCCACGTCGACTCGTGGGAGGAGGTCGAGGGGACGCTGATCCCCCCGCAGTGGCACCTCTGGATGCACCACGTGACGGACGCCAAGCCCGGCGAGCCGGCCCAGGACGTGCGTTGCGTCCCCCCAATCGCTTGCGGACCCGGACGCGGACCCGGACGCGGACGCGGACGGTCCCCCCAATGCCGACACTAACGCTCTGTGACTGGATGCATGTGCGTTGGGCAGCCTGCGAACTGGGCCAAGGTGTCGATCTCGTCGTCGAGCGACGCGCCGTTCGTCAACCACGTGGGCGAGCACGTGCCGTACTACCCGAACAAGTCGCTGTACCGCTCGCGCGGCTACAACGTGGGCAGCCTCGCGATCGGCGCGGGCGAGCCGGACCAGTTCTACATGCAGCCGAACCACCTGCTGCGCCGCCGCAAGCGCCCCGCGACCTTCTTCGCGCCCGTCGACTACAACGACCCGGACGCGGCCGCGGCCGCGAACGAGCCGCTGCGTCCGGCCGACCTGCCCTAAGCCAGGCGTCCGCCCGTCAATCAGTCAGAGAGAGGGGACGAGAGGGGACGAGAGGGGACGAGGGCAGTCGCACAATGGAACCAACATTGACGGACTCTTTACAAGCACATGGGTCTTAAATGGTGGGGACGGAGAGGGGGGGACGGAGAGGACGGAGGGGACGGAGGGGATCGCATTCATCTTCTGCGGCCCTAGTCTTGACGGAAGCAGGGGGAGGGGGGCGCTCGACGCGATAAGCTTAGCACAGAGACACAGATAGAAGGCCGCGGACGCCTAGATGGCGATCTCGTGGCCGTTCTCGTGCGTCGTCTCGGCCAGTTCGATGAGCGACCCGCCGCGCGTGCTGGTGGACGAGGCGGACGAGGCGGACGAGGCCGTGGACGCGCGGTCGGCCGCTGCGGACGCGCGGGACGCGTCCATCGAGAACTCGAGCTCGTCCGCGCGCGCCAGCGCCGACAGCGACGTCGGCAGCGGCGCCACGAAGGATGAGCCCGTCTCGAGCGGCGGCGGCGGGGGCGGCGCGCGTCTCGCTGGAGCCGGGACGTCCCCCGGGCCGTCCGCGTGCATCTGCTCGCCCGCGAGCGCCGGGATCGAGTCGTAGACGGAGCCCGTGCGCTTGGGGCGGCCGTGGATGAGGGACGAGTCGAGCGCCAGGTCGAGCTGCTGGTCGTGATGCTGAGTCTGAGTCTGGTTCTGATGCTGTGTCTGAGTCTTTGCGGCGCGGCCCAGGCCGTCCCCGTGGTGGAACACGTCCGAGCTCATGCTGTCGTGCAGGCTGTTGACTCCGCTGGCGGCGGACGGGCGGTCCAGGTGGCCGCTCAGCGGCGTCGGCGCGGCCGCGGACGTCGACTTGAGCTGCGCGTACAGCGCCTCGTCGTCCTCGTCGCCCATCTCGCGGCCGCTGAGCACGCGCGCGAGCTTGCGGCCCAAGGGGCCCCCTCCCTGGGTCCCGAGGGTCCCGAGGGGCCCCTGGCCCCCAAGGCTCGACCCTGCGGACGACCCCGCGGACGACCCCGCGGACGACCCCGCGGACGAGACGGACGAGGTCCGGAACTGGTAGCCGCTGGCCCCGAGCTTGCGCGCCGTCGGGCTGAGCGCGCCGACCGTGTGGAAGACGCTCGCGGACGTGCCCTCGCGCGCCGAGGACGCGCCGGACGAGTAGATGGACGACCCGCGGACGCCCGGGTCCTGCGACGGCCGGTAGAGCGCACGCTTGGGCGCCGGCAGCTCGATCGACGGCTGCGGCGGCCCCAGTTCGTCCACGTTGCCGAACTGCTCGCGCCGCGCCTGGGACGCCTGCATGCGCTTCCGCCGGCGCAGGTACAGGATCACGCAGACGGCCATGACGATCGCCGCGACCGCGAGGCCGATCCCCATGGCCGCGCCCCCGGTTGAGGACGAGTCGGACGAGGACGAGTCGCCGGAGGACCCGCGGACGCCTGTGGACGGGGCCGCGGGCGGCGGCGCGGACGTCGTGGGGACCGGCGCGGCCGTCGTCGTCGAGGGGACCGCGTGGACGGCCCCGTTCGTGGACGCGCTGCCGTCCGCAGCGGACGCGGACGACGCGGATGCGGATGAGGATGCGGACGACGAGGATGCGGACGACGAGGATGCGGACGCGGGGGACGAGGACGACGAGCCGGACGAGGACGACGAACCCGACGAGATGGAGTTGAGCACGCTGTTGACCAGGTCGGCCGCGGTCACATCGGCCGCGCGGACCATGGCTGCGGACGGATTGGGGGATGTACCGGACGCCGGCTGCGGACTGCGGACTGCGGACGGCGGACGGCGGACGGCCCCTCTTATTCACGGCCCCCTCGGTCCTCGGTCCTCGGTCCGTAAGACGTTAGAGCGCGAGTGGGGCGTTGGTCTGGACCTCTTATTGGGGGTAGGCGCGCGGGCGGTCTCTACCGCCGGATTCTTGGTCGCGCCTGAATGGTTGTGGTCCGTAGAAGAGCGGGCGCGTGGGATCCCACACGGACTTGCGGACGGGGCCGGACTTGCGGACGGGGCCGGACCGTCCCGCGGTGGGATGGAGGAGGATTGGACGGGCACTCGCTCGTTTCTTCTTCTTCTTCATTTCGTTCCTAAAATGGCGATTTGCGACAGAAAATCGCGTTTTCCAGCGAAAACACTTGGGAATTGTATGATCGGTACGGCACGGTTTTATCAAAAATATAACCACCACACAAGTGCCGCGTGGTGGAAAAACAGCCGGTTCCACAGAATCATACAAAGCCCAAGTGTAAAGGGCATGTTTCGATAGAGGACCGTACGGTACAGAGGCGATTACAAACCCCAAGTCGCCGTCGCGGCATCGAACGTCGGACTGAAGCGCGCAGTCACTTGGTGTTTGTATACACGAACCGGCTCTCTTTCTCTCTGTCCACTTACTTTTATAACATCCCGGTAAGAACCAGTACAATGTACCCACTCTCAATCGAAAAAATGTATCCATGTCTAAGGTCCAATAGTCCCAAATCACTTCAACTGGATCCGCTCACTTCGTCATCTTACTACTGGGCCCTGCAACGCGCCATGGGTCCCTACAACGCCCTGTGGGGCCCAACAACGCGCCATATCGGCTCTAAATGGCCGGTGCCGCGTGCACGAACGCGTCGTAGTCCTGCGCGCTGCCGTAGCTCACGGGCCGGAACTCGTTCAGCTGCTCCCGGCGGCGGCGGCGGCGGCGCTGCATCTGCCGCGTGACGAGCGCGACGCCCGCGCCGGCGCTGGCCAGCGCCACGAGCGCCACGGCGGCTCCGGCGGCGGCTCCGGGCGAGAAGCTGCTCGCCGAGCCGGCGGCGGCCGCGCGCTTGGCGCTCTCGACGGCCGCGACGACGCGCGCGGGCGTGGCCTTGCGCACGACCGTCTCGGCGTCGATGCGGCGGCACGTCTTGTCCTCCACCAGCACGCCCTGGCTGCACGTGCAGACGGCGCCCGGGCCCTCGGGGCACGACCCGTAGCCGTTGCAGAAGAACGTCAGCGACTTGTCGCGCACGCCCTTCTGCTCCGGGTACACGTACAGCCCGGCCGAGCGCCAGCAGTCGTCCTCGGACGGCGCGTCGTACGCGGACGCGTCCGCCGCCTCGGCCAGCGACTCACGCGCGCACAGGGCCTTGGCCGCCTCACCGCCCGCCTCGGCGCTCTCCCCCCGTCCCTTGCGGACCGGAGGGAAGGCCACGCGCGAGTAGTACGCCTCCGGGTCGGCCAGGCACCCGTCGTCGTCTCCGTCGGCCGCGCAGTTGAACCTGGGCACGTCGCCCACGCCCGAGCACGTGCCCGCGTCCAGCGGCTTGAACAGCTCGGCCACGTGCGCGTCCATCCAGCGCGCGCGCGCCAGCACGGCGGCCTTGAGCGCGTCCACCTGCTCGGCGTACGTGCCGTTGCACTCGATAAGGCTCACGCTGGCGCACTGGCGCACGTCCCCGCGCCAGTCGCCGCCCTGCGCGCGGCACTTGGCCATCTGGCGCGCCATCGGCGCCGCGCTCGCGTCCAGGAAGCCCGCGATGGCTTCGTCGCTCCATACGCCGCTGGCTCCGTCCTCCGCCTTGGCGTCCACAGCCTTGGCGCTGTCCGAGCCGCGCAGCGCCCGCCAGCGCTGGATGACGAGCGCCGCGAGCTTGTGGTTGCACATGAGCCGCTTCCAGAACGTGTACTGCGGGAAGATCCAGTCCTGGAAGCCGCGGCGCGCGCCGTTGCCGTACGCGAGGTTGAGGTCCCAGACGGGCCCGGCGTTGATGGGCTGCCCCCAGTCCTTGAAGAAGAAGGTGCTGCGCCGGTAGGCGTCCACGTTGAGCGACATCTCCGTGTGCAGCAGGTAGTCGGCGAAGGACCCGAGGTCCGCGTGCCTCTCGAGCTCCTCGGCGCTCGACAGGTTGTGCCAGAGCGCGCGGTAGAACCTTGGCAGGAAGCCCGTGCTCGTGTTGACGAAGTGGTCGCGCTGGCGCTGGGTCAGCGAATGCCCGGGCGGGTGCGCCAGCAGCGGCCGCTCGCCCATGCCGAACTCGTTCTGGTACTCGTCCACGACCACGTTGGGCGAGTAGGCGCCGAAGGACAGCGGGTCGTTCTGCCACGCCCAGCCGCCGCTCAGGCCGTCGGAGTCGCCATCGCCGTCGCCGGCCGCGCAGTCGCCCAGGGGGGACAGGTTGACGCGGTGCCGGCCGTACGAGAGCTTCTCGAGCAGCAGGTAGACGCCGACGTACTGCGCCGGCGGCGCGTCCGGCGCGGCCGACGGCTGGAAGTACACGGCCGCGTGCCGCGTGCGCGGAGAGTAGCGGCCCGTGGCGCGGAACAGCCAGTGCGCGAGGTGGTTGCGCAGCAGCGAGCAGTCGAGGTACGGCCCGTTGAGCACGAACGCCGTGTCTTCCGGGAACCCGAGCAGCGCCGTGGGCGCCGCGAACTGCACGCTCAGCTGGTGCTTGGGGAAGAAGAGGCTTGTCTGGCCGCGGTAGTTGCTCGTGGCCTCGAACGCGTGCGCCACGCTGCTCGCGTTGCGCGCCGCCGGGTCGAAGCAGTTGAGCGCCGCGCGCTCGGACGTCGACGAGGCCGCGAACGTGTTGGCGCTGCCGCCGCCGCCGTCGATCACCTCGACGCGCGTGCGCACCGACGCCTTGAGGCAGTCCGCGGCCGGGTACCGCAGCTGGTTGCACGTCGCGTCCGGGAAGCTCTCGTCCAGCGCCGTGACCACGATCACCGGCAGCTCGTAGCAGTCTGCGAGCAGGAGTCACGCGCATCCTCAGCGACTCGTTACGCGTCTAGTTAGAGCAGCAGCGACGTACGGTTGGCGGCTTGGCCAGCAGTCGACGTGGCGTCCTGCGCATTAGCGAGCGTGGAGAACGCAGCGAGCGCCACGGCGGCCAGGCGGCGGACGAGCATGGCTATTCCCACGGGTCGAGTCTGGCTGGGAATGCTTGGGGACGGGATGCTGGTCCGACGCGTGCGTTCGAGGCGGCCGATTGGGCTCTGGCGGCTCCCATGGGCCGCTGCTTGGGCTGCGCGCGCGGGCGGAAGGCCGGCGGCCCACACGCGCGCCAGATACTGGGGACCGTCCGTTGAATGGAGCGCGAAGGATGAACAAGTTGCCGTTGAAGGTGGTGGAAGCACGGAACGGATCCTTTGGTCGCAACGGTCACGCGCAACGTTAGCGCAACTTTATCGACGCTGATTGGTGGGTTCGAGAAACGGGTCGACGCCCTTTGGATCTTCGTGGACACGACCGCCTGCGTCGTCCATGGAAGGCGAAGCGCGCTGTCTGGGAATCTCCGCGCCTTATGACCGACCGGCGGCGCGCTAAGGGCCGTCCGCCAATGGAAGCGGCGGCTCAGCACCGCCAGAAACCGCTCGGCGTCGGCGGAGACCGATGAGGGCCGCGCGAAGGGCACGTTTGCGCCAAGCTTCCGTGAAGAGCGGTCGGTTATGAGCCACGATGCGGACAAGGTCGACGTGACGCAGCGTAGCATGGTAGACAAGCTGCACGTCGTTGGCCGCGCTGGTCGCCCGCCAATCGCCGCAAGCGGCGAAGCCGTGATTGCCCATGATGCATGCAGGGCGTTGGAGCTGAGTACAGCAACCAAGGGATGTCTGTGGCCCTCGAACCTGGCGGTACAGCGTGCGTTCGGCTCTTGTCGCGGTATCCAAAGGCAGAACGACCAGCGAGCCACGATTTCGAGCCCCGAAGCTCAACGGGTCCGCCGGAAGGACACGTTTTCGATCCCATTTCCGGGTTCATCGCGGAGACCGCAGTCCGTAGCAGCGTGAGCTTCATGTGTGACAATCCCTTCCTCGACCTGCCGCTCCTTTTGCATCCAGCGCCTCTCGTCTCGTTGCCGTGCTTGCTATGGCGCCGCAGCTGTGCTTGTGAACCGGCACGAGTCGGACTGTCGGCGGCGGTGTTCATGTCATGTCCAAACGGGTGTCAAGTCTGACAGAATACTGAAATCAAGTCAAATTGGTCGGAACGTCGATTCAAATTTGATTTGAGAATTAGAAGTAAGAAATAATTGAAATGTAGTGGTCCACTATAGATATTTGACAAGGATTCAATATGATCTATTTTGCGAATATATTATAAAGAAAATGCTCACGTGAGTCCAGTATGTGAGTGTTTTGAATCGTGAAAACCTTCAAATATAGTCGCACGACTTTTTACACAATTCAGGATGGGAGGTAAATATTAATAATTAAATCAAGATAAATATTTGCATCAGCAATTCAAATATGATTTGAGCATTTTGCTATAAAACCAATGGTCGGGGTACCCGACTTATTACCCTCCGCTGGAGGCCAGAAACCTCCACTAGTTGGTCGGCCCTGTAACCGGAAACCTCTGGTCAAACCGGCCGGCGGTTACACGATCTTTATACCTGTGGAAATCGATTGAAAAATGTCTCAGGAGCAGTACCGTGAATCGGTCTCATAATTGACATGCCAATTAATATACAGTACATTGGTACATGGTACCAAAGTTCCCCGTAGTAGAGCCGGGTTCGTCAGAAGAGATAAACCTGACAGATTTTGTAAATGTGGGCCACACTACTCTATACAAACAACACAAATATAACCTGACCTTGAAAACTTAATGACAACCGATGGTAACCCCCAAGAGTTGGTTGCTCTATAAACACAACATTGTGTGAATCACACAAGTTGGTTCTAGCGACACGAATATTACCTGTTGCCTGTGGAAATATATATTGGCAGGCCATTATTCAAGAGTAACACTGTACGTTGAAATGCATTTGGTGGTGGGTTTGGCGGTGGGTCGGTGCCGCAGCGTGGAAAGGTGCGATTAAATAGGAACAAATTATGGATAGTATATATAGGTTGGGGAAGTGCAGAAACGGAGTAGATATCTATGGGCGAGGAGAAAATGGCTCGGGGGCAGTAGTGTTAGCGGATGGCGATGAACGGAAGGCGTCGGACGGCCGTGCGAGGCCGCTCGTGCTTGCTGCAGTGCGAACAAGGTAGGGTATAGAAAGAAGTCGCGCGTGCGGGCAGTGATAGTCCTTGACACTCAGTTGGACGAAACGGTTTGCTAATCGAACGAATGCACCGGGTAGGTGCCTAGGATCTTGGTTTGCAGGGTGAACTGGGCGAGCTCGTTCTGGAGGTTGGCTGCTGTCGCTTCGGCGTCGGGTGTCAGGCAAGTGGCAAGAACGTGGAGCTTGCTGTGCCTGTCATTTTGTTTGTAGGACGAGAAAACAGTGAGTGTTATGCTGTGTCGGTTCCTTGAGCATTGCGTGTACTCACTGCGTGGCGGCGCCGGTATTCACGACTGTCTCGAAGTGAGTGACGTCGACGTGGAGGTTCCCGAGCGTTCGCGCGACATGCGGAAACCAGTCCGGTCGATCGCACAGAGAGAGCAGAACGGACGTTTTGAGAATGGCCGGTCGTGAAGATCTGTGGCCGAATCGGCTCTCGAGCTCGCGAACGTGTTGTGGATCGGTCGACGACCGAGCAAGTACGAGGTAACTGGATTTCATCTGGGTAATGCTGCGCCGAAGAAGTTGGAGGTGAGCTCCTGCCGCAGCTTGTTCGCTGCAAATG
>JAADXX010000364.1:0-27814 GCA_023338025.1 Phytopythium oedochilum | reverse complement strand
GGTCGGCCGCTTCATCGCTGGTCTCGCCTCAGGCGCCGTTACCGGCAACCTCGGCAGTTACAACAACGAGGTCGCTCCGCCTTACCTCCGGTCTCCACTCGGAGCCATCTTGCAGAGCGGCATCGCGCTCGGTATCCTGTTCGTGGATACGACGTTTTACTACCTCGACTTCAAGGATGGATGGCGCATCATCGCCGGATTCCCGATCGTCTTGGCGGTCATCTTCCTGTCGCTCGCGCCGTTCGTCATGGTCGAGTCGCCTGTGTGGCTCCTGCTTCACGGCAAACGCCCCGAGGCGCTGGCTGTACTCGCGGAGTTGTACGGACAAGAGCACGTCGCGGACGTCCTGGTGTGGATCGAACCGAAGAAGAGGAAGGCCCCGGACGCCGCGAATGGACCGAAGCAGCCCACCGGCGTGACCTACCGCGACCTGTTTTCGCCCGCGCTGCGCCTCCAGTTCTTCATCGTCGTCGGCCTCGCCATCATGCAGAAGCTCACGGGCATCAACACCATCTTCTACTACTCGTCCGACATGTTTTCGCGCGCCGGACTCAAGAACCCTCGGCTCAGCGCCATCATCATCGCGATCGTCAACACGTTCCCGTGCCTCGTGTCGGGTATCCTCGCGCGTGTGTTCGGCAACCGACGCATGCTGCTCACCGGCCTGTTCGGCATGCTCAGCTCGGGCATCGGGATGACCGTGGCCTTGACGTACGAGATCTCGGGCCTGACGATCGCGTGCATGGCCATCTTCGTCATGTCCTTCAACGGCACGCTCGGCCCGCTATCCTGGGTCTTCATTGCCGACATCTTCCCCGACTACGGCCGCGCCACCGTCACGTCCATCAGCGTGGGTCTCATGTGGCTGGCCAACCTGGCGGTGGGCGTCGGGTATCCGTACATCTCGACGACGCTGGACAACCTCTGCTACGTGCCGTTCATCGTCATCATCACCATCTCGCTCGTCTTCGCCGTGGCGCTCGTGCCGGAGACCACGGGCAAGTCGAACGCCGAGATCCAGGAGGAGTTTCGCGCCAAGCGGGCGGCCCACAGCCACCACAGGCACGGCGCGCACACCGTCGTGTAGCAACCGCGCCAGCCAAGAAGGTTCCTATCTGCATCTTTACATTGAAATACGAGCCACAACAACGCATTCACGTTGAAGTGGACAGCGTCTTCTGGTATTTTGGGTACTGACCAGGCCACTGTTCCCCAAAACAAGAAAAGTGCCAAGTTACTTTTGGGCGTGTTCATTACTTGGCAAATTATACACCGGCTCGTTTCATTGCGTCGTCGTTTGCGTCGTCTCACACTCTCGAATCTCCTCCTATAGGCCAAGAAGCCCAAGCAAGAGACGACGCGGTGACGGCGATGGCCTCCTCGTACGCCCAGGACGACGTGGGCGCGATGCTGGCGGTGGCCGAGGCGGCGGCGCGCGCGGCGGGCGCGCACATGAAGGCGCACCTGCGCACGGCGCGCGTGGAGAAGACCAAGTCGTCCAAGGACGACCTGGTGACGGTCGTGGACAAGCAGTGCCAGGACCTCGTGTTCCAGGCGATCGCGCGCGCGTTCCCAACGCACGAGTTCCTGGGCGAGGAGAGCGTGGACCCGGGCAGCGAGGCCTCGCGGCGCGCGCTCGAGGCGCTGGTCGCCAAGGAGTGGCTCTGGATCGTGGACCCGATCGACGGCACGACCAACTTTGTGCACAAGCGGCCCGCGAGCGTCGTGTCGGTCGCGTGCGCGCACCGCGGAGAGGTCGTCGTGGGCGTCATCTTCGACCCGTACCGCGACGAGCTATTCGCGGCGCGGCGCGGCCACGGCGCCTTTCTGAACGGCGAGCGCGCGCGCGTGAGCGAAGAGGCGTCCTTCTCGGAGGCGCTCGTGGGCTTCGGCATCGGCACGAAGGACAGCGTGCGCCTGCCCATGCTGGACTGCGCGCGCGAGTTCTCGGCGCAGTGCCGCGGCCTGCGGCTGCAGGGCGCCGCCGCCATCGAGCTCGCCTGGACGTCCGTCGGCCGCCAGTCGGTGTGTGTGTGTGTCTCTCTCTCTGGCTACTATAGCGAGCTCTCGGTGGTGCTGCCATCTCTTCTGTCCGTCTCACGCAGTGTCTGACCCGACGCAGGGCTTCTTTGAGCTCGACCTCAACTCGTGGGACGTGGCGGCCGGCGCGCTGCTCGTGCAGGAGGCCGGCGGCCGTGCGTCCGACGCGTCCGGCGCCGCCTTCTCGCTCAGCACGCGCAACATTGTCGTGTCCAACAACGCGGGCGACGTGCACGACACGATGCTCGCGCTCATCGAGAAGGCCGACGCCGTCACCGTGCGCCAGCAGTAGGTAGGTAGGTAGGTACACTGTAGCTGCTCTCTACTCTCTCTCTGCAGGTTGCAATAGAGTCCCCATTCGATGCAATAGAGTCCCTATCGTACGAGAAAACTACACATAACACTCCAAAATCCCATCCCCTCTCCCTTCCAATCCCTGCTGAGATGTCGAAAGAACGAACGTGACCTCCCAGAACGCATGCGCATGCCCCGACGTGGCGCGCGCCCGTTCAACCGACACCACTGCTACGTATCCGGATATTGACAGCGCGCGGCCCAGCTCCCCCTCCCCGCCGGCCATGGCGGACGGCGACCTGGAGCGGCCGGCCGGCCCGCGCGCCTACCGCGCGACCCCGTGGTTCTTCATGTGCGGGCCGCTGGCCGCCAACGTCTTCGCGCTCGGGCTCGCGGCCAACCTGCTCGTCTTCCAGCGCCATGGCCTCGCGCTGCACCGCGTGCTCGACATGCGGCGCGCCGAGGTGCCCACGGCGCGCGGCGTCGCGCTCTTCGCCGGCGCGCTCTTCGCGCTGCAGCTGGGCGTGCTGGCGCTCGAGCGCTGGCGCCGCGGCGGCGATCTCGTCGCGGACGAGCGCGGCAACGAACTGCTGCTGACGCTCTACGCGCTCGCCGCCGCGCTGCTGCTCGTCTGCCCGTTCGACGTCTGCCACCGCCGCTTCCGCCAGTTTCTCGTGCGCAGGCTCGGTGCGTCCATCGCCTGCTCGCTTGGCTATGAGAGCTGTCCGCCTGTAGTTGACTCACAGACGGACGGATTGACGATACCAGGACGCTGCTTGTGGCCGTTCCAGCGACTCGGCTCTTTCCAGCTGCCGGCGCACCCGACGCCGTTCGTCGAGGTGTTCATCGCCGACGGACTCACGTCGCTGTCCAAGTTCATCCAGGACGGGGCTGTCGCGGCGCTGCTCCTCTCCATGTCGCTCTCGGCCCAGGCGGACGGCGACGACCTGGTACTGCGCGAGGCCTACGTGTCCAAGCTCAAGGCCTCGCCGCTGCCCTACCTCGCCGCCAGCCTTCCCTACATGTGAGTGTTCGATCTGTCGGCCAGCCAGCTCTCTCTCTCGGATGTCCACTGCTCCTAGACGTCGCCTCATCATTATAATCGCTTGCAATTTCCCCCCACCCACAGTATCCGAGCGACGCAGTGCCTCATCTCGTTCCAGCGCACGACGAGCGTCTCGCACCGGTCGATGCACCTGCTCAACACGCTCAAGTACTGCTCGAGCCTGCTCGTGATCTTGGTCGGCGCGTACCCGCAGGTCATGGGCCACGCCAAGCCCGAGAAGAGCAGCTTCTTCCTCCTCTGCGCCGTCTTCAACTCGCTCTACTCGTTCGTGTGGGACGTCGTCATGGACTGGGGGCTCGGCCAGCCCAAGCTGCCGCGGCGGCGCGCCTTCCTGCGCCACCAGCTGCTCTACCGCCCGCGCAGCGTCTACTACCTCGTGATCGCCGTCGACTTTGCGCTGCGCATCCTCTGGGTCACCAAGTGGTGGGACTGGCTGCACGACGGCGTCGAGTTCAAGCTCGTCTCGCAGGTGGCCGAGGCGACGCGCCGCATCATCTGGAACTTCCTGCGCGTCGAGTGGCAGTGCCTCAAGCTCGAGGCGCTCGGGCCGACCAAGAAACGCTCGGGTGACGAGGCAGAGATCGAGGCGAGCGTCGCGAGCGCGGAGACGGCCCCGCTCACGACCGAGGACGAGGAGGACGAGTTCGGCGCCGACGTGGACCCGGACGGCTGGCGCCACTCGCTCATCGCCGACATGGCCAGCGACAGCGACGACGACGATGACGACAGCAGCGGCAGCGACTCGGAGCGGTATGCGGGAGCTTCGGCAAGCGGTAGCGGCGCCTCGTTCCGGCCGTATCGGCGAGCGACGCGCGGCAACTCGATCACAGCGGACGACGACGACGACGCCGGCCTAGAGTCCGGCCCAGGCGACGGAGCGACGAGCAGCTCGACGACGACCGTCACGGTCAGTGCGAGCGACGTCAAGCACCACTTTGTGTCGCTGCGGCCAGGCGCGACGCCGTCCCCCGGGCCAGCGTTGAGGCAAGGCGTCGCCGCTAGCGGGACGAGCGGCGTGGACGCTCCAAGTGCGGCCGAGTAGACGCTCGCATCGGCTTTCATGAACGCCAACCGAGCGGTGTCAATACCGCTGCCGAAACCAGTATATAGTAGCTGCTAATAAAGCCAACCTCCCTCGCACGTCGTCTATCGGCCCGACTGGCTCGGCTTCTCTCTCTCTCTCGTCGACACAGCTGCTGCTACGCGCCGCTAGTGCACGTCGGCGCTCTCGACGCACTTGTTGAGCGGCGCGAGCGCGGGCAGCAGCTGGCGCGCGAGCGCATGCAACGCGCCGATCTGCGGCGAGTCGGCCGCGATGAGCGTCAGCACGAGCGGCGCCGCGTTCACGTGCAGCAGCACGACGTCGTCGAAGAAGGTCGTGACGCTGGCCACGCCGCCGAACTTGAGCTTGCCCACCTGCTCGGCGGCGCTCGCGAAGATCGTGGGCAGCACCGTCTCGGCGTACTCGTACGACTGCTCGGCGCTCTCGTCCGGGACGACTGCGCGTTGTGTGAGGCAGGTCGAGGGTATCAGCGAGCGCTAGGGTGGAGTTCATGGCGGACGGACGGACGCATGGAGCGCGTACCTCGCAGCAGAGGGACGCCCTCGGACGTGCAGATGAGCAGCGCCTCGAGCGCGTCGAACCTGCAGGCGCGCGAGCGTTAGGCGCGGAGTTCGCGGCCGAGAGAGAGAGAGACACACACACACGAGCGGGAGACGCACCTGGCGAGCACCTGCTGGAGCTTTTGCGTCAGCGCGGGGCTCTGCCGTCGCGCCGGGAGGGCAGACACGGACGTATAGTTAGTGCTCATGCAGGGCGAGGCGTCTTGGCAGCGGAGAGGCCCCCAAGCGGAGGCTCCAGCGGCGAGAAGCGCACCAAGTCGGCGTCCATGGCGGCGTCCGGCGGCGTTCCTCGTTCTTGTGTCGGGCTGCGGCGAGGAGCTATTCCGTCTAAGTACGACGTAGTGATTGGCTGGTTCTATCAAAGACCAATATAATCAACCAATCAAAGCGCACAGACGATGCATTTCACGGACGCAAGTGCCTCCGACCATGGCGACGGTCTCCGAGGCTGAAGGCGCTTGGCGACGACGTGTACGTCGTAGACGAGGAGAGAGACTGCGAGGGTCTTTGCACTGGGACTGCGGACACTATTAGCTTTGCCCACAGCCCCAACGACGCGGTCTGTTGTTGTTCCGGTGCAGTTGCTGCGGCCCCTACTGCTCGAGACGCTTGGCCAACCCATCGCGACGACTGCAAAGACCGTAGCCGTGTCGGCACCGCCCTTAACTCCTTCACTGTGGTGACAACCTGTCAACTCGACCGCCTCCAAGCGCGCCCGTATATACAGCATTGCTGTGGTCTACCACTCCGTCCGGTGGACCCAGTCGACGACGCGCAGGAGTCGGTTCTCGAGCCCGCTCTGCCCTCTTGCCACCACCGTGATCAGCCAGCGCGTCCGCTCTATTACTGTCCTCTCCTCTCTCTCTCTCTCTCTCTCTCTCTCTCTCCTCGACTGACCTGTTGGCTCGGCCGACCCGCGTCGACAATACTCGACGGGCCGTGCCTACATCTGGCGGAGCGCCTCCTCCTCCTCGTGCTCCAGGCGCATGGCCTCCTTGATGGCGCGCGCCTCGGCCTCGACCCACTCCTTCTCAATGTCGTCGTACTCTGCCGGGTCGGCGAACTGGATCCCGCGCATGCGCGAGAACTTTTCGAGGAACCGGTGCGCCTCGACCTGGTCGTACTTGTCCATGAGCATCTGGTACGCGTCCTCCTCGGGCACACCGTGCTCGATGAGCGTCAGCTGCTCGTCCGCGAACTCGTACGCCGTCTCGCTGTCGATCATGCCGTCGCGGCGCTTCATGTAGAGCTCCGCCAGCCGGTCCTGCGGGAACTGGATGACCGGGATGCGGTCGCGGTCCTGCCGCGGGATGGGCGGCGGCGGGAACCGGTCCACCAGCGCCACCCACGAGGGCTTGCGCATGCCGCCGTTGCGCACCAGGCCCTTCACCTGCCGGATCATGTCCATCGTCCGCTTGCGCGCGCGCCCCATGCTGCTTGCTGCCCGGAGCTGGGAGGTGAATGGGCTCGCCCGACCACACACGCGCGGCGAGCTGGGCTGCGATTCGAAAATGAATTGAGCGGATCAAAGAGGGAGCGATATTCACCCAATGACGCGTCGATAGGATGGGAAATGCATCGTTTTGACCAATCAGAAGACTGGAATGTACCTGAGCTACATGATGACTTCAACGTGTTCCTGTTGGCAATGGTGGCGCCTGTTGTGTGCCAACAAAGGCATTTGCGTTGCGACACCAAGCAGACTGTTCACCAAGCTCGTTCCGGGTAACAACGGCAACAAGAGCGACCATACAATCACATCAAAGTCCTATTCGTTCGCGGTTTAGGACGCCCCGATCCATCACGGAGCTGGAATCACGACACCTTGGCGGCTGGCTGTACGCATGTTCGCCTCGTCCTGTCGTCCGACGCTCTAGCGGTGACCACCGTGGCCGCCATGGCCCCAACCTCCGCCACCGTGGCCCCAACCTCCGCCACCGTGGCCCCCGCCTCCGCCACCGTGGCCCCAGCCTCCGCCACCGTGGCCCCAGCCTCCGCCACCATGGCCCCCGCCTCCGCCGCCATGGCCCCAGCCTCCTCCACCGTGGCCCCCACCGTCCCAGCCTCCGCCACGGTACTCGTCTGACTCGGGATTCGGCTCGCTCTCGGCAATCGGCTCGCTCTCGGCAATCGGCTCGCTCTCGAGGATCGGCTTGGCGTCTTCCGCAGTTGCCACGGCAAGCGCGACCACGGCCATGAGCGCAGTGAACAGGGCGAGCTTCATCGTGTCGCTTGTAGTGGTTGCTGGGTCCGCTTGCTGTTCCCGTGGACGTTTGAACTGTGAGTGAGAACAGTCCGAAGGCCAAGTCCGAAGGCCGAGCAATGCCACCGTTGGAAAAGGAGGAGAAATGCGACCGTCTTGCGTACTGGGTGAGTCCCTTTCTCGCCAGGTTCCAGTCGCGATTTATGCTCGAGTTCTTCGAGTCGAGCCGCATTATCGGGGCCGGATATGCTTCTTCGCCGTGATGCATCGCCACAACAGCCAGGGGCTGTCACCGACCTCTAGCGCTATCCGATCGGTCAAATGGATTGTTGAGTTCTCCGATAGAAGAGCCTATCGACCGTGTCAATGAGGTTGTGCGTGGCTAACAGCAGGGCATCGATGGCAAGCTCCTCCGTGCCCAAACGCTTCCTCGTTGCGTGGAATGTGGTCTGTATCGTGGCGTGGCGCATCACCAATGCTCGCATACTCGAGGCATCGTAGAGAAGGACGCGATGAATTGAGTACGAAATGCATCTCCTTCTCGTCAACTTGTGCTGCTGATGGTCGTGGTGCTGTTGCGTCCCCGTTACAGCACCCCTCCTGCCAGGGCTGAGTGAAAGCGTCGCTTTTAGCAACAGACATGGCAGCCAAGGCGAGTCCAATGCAACCCGGCTCCCCAATGCAACTCGGCTTTTCAAGGAAACGTTCATTTCCCGAAACTTCACTGCGGCGCCACGTCGGGACGGACTGCACTGCCATCAGAGGCGCATCCGCCACTACTATCACTACGGACCTACTCACTCTGTGGCCGCCTTGGTCGCCCATCCATCAGCGACAAAGCAAATCACCAGTCCCAGCCTCCGCGGCCGTGTCCCCAGCCTCCGCGACCCCATCCACCGCGGCCCCATCCACCGCGTCCCCAGCCACCGGGACCCCAGCCACCGGGACCCCAGCCACCGGGACCCCAGCCACCGCGACCCCAGCCGCCGCGCCCCCAACCACCGCGCCAGTGCTCATCCGGATTGCCCGCGTCTTCGAGATCGGCCGGAGGGTCCGCTCCACGGAGCCCGGTCGCTTCCGGACCTGCTGCTGCCGGCACCACCGCCACCTTCGCCGCTTCGGCGGCAGGAGGGTCCACGGCGCTGGCTGCTCCAGCAGCAAGCGCACACACGACGAGCGAGAGGACTGGGAACTTCATGACTTGGTCGGTGCGAAGAGAAGCGGGAAGAGCTTGGAAGAGCTGATGCGCTGTGGCCGGCCAGTTGCGTTGTGAGCTGTGGAGAAGGCCGCGACGGCCACGACAGCCTGGCAGACTAACGACACATCTTTCTGTGGCTTCTCTTCTCCGAGAAGCACGCGTTCTCGCGAGGAAATCCCCCGTGAATTGGCCCTCTATCCATCGACTTCAACGTGGTCAACCTGAGTATTTCTGACTCGAAGCGCTGGTTGGTTGGTCCAATCTAATACGCATCCTCGAGTGATCATTGGTCGATTAATATCTGATACTATCCTTTTCGACCAATGGTCGCTGTGTAGCTCTTGGGTGGCTGTCAGCCCATCGCTCCCCCGTCGTCGATAATGGCGGCGGCTGTCGCTAATGGCGCCGCAACTCTGGATTTCCTTCGGAAGCAAGCAAGCTAGCAGCCCGTCACCACCATGGCCGACAACACGAGCATCTACCCGCGCGGCGAGCTGGAGGCGCACAACGGCAAGGCCGTCACTGCGCTGGCCACGACCCGCGAGAACCCGAACCTGCTGCTGTCGGCGTCGCGCGACAAGACGCTGGTCGCCTGGCAGCTGACGAGCGACGGCGAGTCGTACGGCTTCGCGCGCCGCCGCCTGACGGGCCACTCGCACTACGTGCAGGACGTGGTCATCTCCTCGGACGGTCAGTTCGCGCTGTCGGGCTCGTGGGACGGCACGCTGCGTCTGTGGGACCTGAACACGGGCATCACGACGCGCCGCTTCGTGGGGCACACGAAGGACGTGCTGTCGGTCGCCTTCAGCGCCGACAACCGCCAGATCGTGTCGGGCTCGCGCGACAAGACCATCAAGCTGTGGAACACGCTCGGCGAGTGCAAGTACACGATCACGGAGGACGGGCACTCGGAGTGGGTCTCGTGCGTGCGCTTCTCGCCGTCGACGGCCAACCCGCTGATCGTGTCGGCCGGCTGGGACAAGGTCGTCAAGATCTGGAACCTGTCGAACTGCAAGCTCCGCACGAACCTCTTCGGCCACGAGGGCTACCTCAACACGGTCACGGTCTCGCCGGACGGAAGCATCTGCGCCTCGGGCGGCAAGGACGGCACGGCCAACCTGTGGGACCTGAACGAGGGCAAGCGCCTCTACTCGCTCGTCGCCGGCGACGTCATCCACGCGCTCGTGTTCTCGCCCAACCGCTACTGGCTGTGCGCGGCCACGACCTCGGGCATCAAGATCTGGGACCTCGAGTCCAAGATCGTCGTGCACGACCTCGTGCCCGAGTTCGAGCAGCCCAAGGGCAAGTACGCCCAGCTGCCGCACTGCATCTCGCTCGCCTGGTCGGCGGACGGCTCGGTGCTCTTCTCGGGCTACACGGACGGCGTCATCCGCGTCTGGGCCGTGGGCAACTAAGCGCCTCGCTACTCACTTGGGCGTCTCGGCAGCGAGCGGCGTAGCGGACCGCTCTCGGCTGGTCCCTGCGCGTGCTCAGGCTTGTACGCGCGTCTTTGTTTGGCGATAGCAGGACAAAGGCATGCTAATAGCGAAAATCCATGAGTTTCACCTCACGCTCGACTTGTCTGGGCGGCTTTGGCTCAATGAACGGACGTCTCGTAGACGCGGTGAAGACTGTTAACGCGATGATCGAGCCAGAATCTGGGGATTGGTATGTGTCGATGAGGTTCCAGCCCCACCTGTCCCCTCTGTAGACGCGTCAGATACCGATCAAGACGGTGGTGCGCCTGGGCGAATGCCGTTCATCACCAAGGGCTCGCTCTAATGCATGGCGACACTTGACGCTCGCATCAAC
Source organism: Phytopythium oedochilum (assembly GCA_023338025.1). NCBI lineage: Eukaryota > Oomycota > Peronosporomycetes > Pythiales > Pythiaceae > Phytopythium > Phytopythium oedochilum. The sequence continues at coordinate 17,578 of JAADXX010000364.1, read as the reverse complement.
AGCCATCAACAACAAGATGAGGAAGGAGCACCCCCCCACATAACCACGGTTCTTGCAGAGAGGACCAACGTGTTTTTCCATTCCACTCCATTCTCGTTAGCGATCGGCCGCATCGCTTCAGAAGAGCGAAGCAACGCGTCCGAGCAGCGCTACGCCGTCGCCACGCCGTCCACAGCCGCCGCCGCTACCGCGCAAAGACGCGCGAGAGCAGCGAGCGACAAGCAGCCGGGGTCTGCCGTGCCAAACAAGGCGCGCGAGAGGGAGCGGAAAGCCGGGAGCAGCCGTCGCCGAGCCGACACAATAGGGGAGCCGAGCGTCTACTTGAGCTTCTTCTTGATGCGGAGCTGGTTGCTGTGGCCGCACTTCTTCTTGCGGCAGTTGGTGGCGCGCGGCGGGAGACGCGCGTAGCAGATGCGGCAGATCTTCTTCTCGCAGTTGGTCTTCTTGGCCAGGGCCGCGAGCGTGGGCTCGATGGCGCCACCGCGCAGACGCAGCACCAGGTGGAGCGTCGACTCCTTCTGGATGTTGTAGTCCGACAGCGTGCGGCCGTCCTCCAGCTGCTTGCCGGCGAAGATCAGGCGCTGCTGGTCGGGCGGGATGCCCTCCTTGTCCTGGATCTTCTGCTTGACATTGTCGATGCTGTCCGACGGCTCCACGTCGAGCGTGATGGTCTTGCCGGTCAGCGTCTTCACAAAGATCTGCATCTTCACTAGATACCTGCCAGCCAGCGCCACAGCGGTCGTCAGTCTCTCTTTAGCCGCGCACTTGCGACGCGGTCGGGTCCGAGAGGGAGCAGGAGAGCCGAGTCGTGAGCGGTCTGTTGTCGTGCGTTCTACCCCTGTTTCTCGGGCTCCACGGACCCGTAGAGGGCCGCCGACGCCGCCCGATGACCGCCCGATGACCGCAGACCGGCCCTAGACTCCGCCCCAGCGCTCGCGGACCCGCAAGCGCGCCGCCGAGCCCATCGACGTCGCGAACGCACCTTTCCCTCTCGCAAAATGCGGCGCTCCGAAGGCTCGTTGGGGAATAGGCAGCCCCACCAACCAATAGCGCGGTATACAAACGCCAAGAGCGCCGGCCCCAGCCACCCAAAAAGGGGGCCAAGTACACCTTTTTGTACCGAACAGAGCGCCTAATCGTGTTTTATTTGCGCCGGTTACGGTTCGCTTTTTTCCTTCTCGCGGTTACGGTCCGTAATCGGACCGTCCGACAACAGCGAAGCCGAAAACAGCGCGTTTTGGGCTGGCTGCTGTTTTGGGCATATTGAAGCTACGTGCGACTTACTCAGGCTTGTCACCTTTCGAGTTGGACGACGTCGGTCAGCGACAACATGACGAGCAGATCCGCAACTTCGACTCCTCGCTCCTCGCGACGGCGATTTGTGCTGTGCGAGAACGCGGGCGGAAGGCTCGGACCCACTCTACCAGACCGCCGGATGGCGCGCGGCCGCACTGACGTCGCCGCCCTCACGCTCGCGGTTGGCGCGACGGCTTCCGGTCGGATGCTCCGACATAATCCTAGACGACGGAGCACATAGATATGGTGCCGGCGTCAAGCGATACAGTATCGCAGACAGCAACAGGTTCAATCCAAGTGCACGCCGCATGGTCGGCGGCCTCTCGTCATCATCGCCACTCGAGAAAAGGGACCGCGAACGCCACTCCGACCCGCTCACAGGCGCACTCTCTCTCGTGTGTGCTTGGTTGTCACTCGCGACCAGCGGACAGGCAGGCGACTTGGGTAGCCATCCATCCGTAGGCATTCCACGCTCGCTCGCTCGCTCGCTCGCTTGCGAGCAGTCGCACTCCTCCAATTCGAACCTCGAGGCAGAAGCTGAACCACGCAGAGCTGACCGGCGCGTCGACAGCACATCTCGCGGCCGGCCCCGTCCCTGCGCGTGCGCTCTATCAGGCCTTGGTCTCCATTCGAGAAAAGGACCCTCCCAGCTCACCGACAAGGCACCGACCATGATAGACCGCCTGCTCGGCAAGATCGGCATGCCGTCGTACCTGCCGACGCCCGCCGAGGTGATCGAGGGCGTGCAGTGGCTGCGCGAGAACCCGGCGCTGGCCGCTAGCGTCGTCGTGGGCCTCACCAGCTACTCTATGGCCAAGTACTACGAGTACGAGGACGACTCGGACGAGGAGGAGGTCAACGAGCGCGACGAGCTGTCGCTCCAGAGCCTGGCCATCACGGACAGCCAGCTGGACATGGCTCTGGGCGAGCGCCGGGCGACGCAGGAGGAGATCGCGCGCTCCGTGTCGGTCATCCAGCTCGGCCTGCTCAAGGCGCGCTCTCGCGGCACCGCGGAGCGAACCAGCGCCACGGAGAGCACCGCCAGCACGCAGTCGTCCTCGGGCGACGGCAGCTTCAGCGGCGGCCTGCGGTCGCGCGCCAGCTCCGTCTTCGACCGCGCACTGCTCGAGGTGAGCTACTACATAACTGATGCAGGAGGTTGGGCGGTCGGACGACTCACGCCGCCCGTGTGTTCCCCGCAGAGCTCCATGGACAGCGAGTCGGAGACGGACGAGCGCGAGAAGAAGCCCGCGTGCATGCACGGAGCCGAGTGCCCGCCGGACCGGCCGTGCTGCGACCCCGACTGGGGCTGGTTCGTGTCCACCGCGCGCGGCGGCAAGGCCTCGGCGGTCGCGAAGGGCCAGACAGCAGCAGCAGCAGCAACAGCAGCAGCAGCAGAAGCGACGCCGTAGGACCGGCCACCTTGTATTTATCTGCTGTACCGTAGGCTGGAGCGATCACTCATAAACGCACAGCGCTCCATGTGCCGTAACTATAGTCGCGCGCCATTCGGATGCGGCAAACGTCGTGCGTTGTTGTGTTCGACGAGATTCGGGTGGGTGTGAGAGTGTGTGTATCCGATAATTGTTATTATTAGATCATAACACAAATTATATCCGATAGACGTGCCGTTAGTAAACCGAGCGACGTGTGTGTAGCAAAGACGTGCGGTCGGGCTTTTGTGGTGGGGATGACACCACCGCATTGACAGCAGGCAGGCAGGCGGAGCATCCGCACCGGGCGAGCGACCGACGCGGCGCCTCCTCCCCCGAGCCATGGCGTTCTACCACGTGGGCGTGCGCCTGCGGATGACGCGCGCGGCGGCGCGGCGCATGGCGCGCACGGGCAGTTCGCGGCGGACAGCGGAGGCCATCGAGCGCGTCGTGCAGGCCGGCAAGAACCGCTTCGGCGGCGCCGTACGTCGCGCTATCACAGACGGGCAGCGACGTAGATGGACGGACCGGACTGACGCGGCTACGTTGTTACTTGTGACCGCCGGACAGATTGGCGCGCCGATCGCGACGGCGCTGTCGGCGGCGATGGACTCGGGCCTCGTGTTCCACACTGCAGAGTACCTGTTCTTCGGCGACGGCGAGGACGACGACGGCACGTAAGTGGCTGGCGCACATGGCGCGCTCTTTGTCTTCGTCTCGGCCGCGGCGCCGGCCGGCGCTCTCGGGACCATACGCAGTGACGTGCTGACGGCTGAGCAGTTAATATCGACGGTGCTGCTTGCTGTCCGATGGCAGATAACGCTGCTTGTCGGCGCTTAATATTCGGCGGGCTGGGCTGGGCTGGAGACACGAGAGCTGGCGGAGAGGCGGTGGGCGAGCGGAGGGCTCTTTAGATAGGACGGGCGAGCGCCCAGGCGAATGCAAGGCGACGCAACACGAGCGAGTGCTTCTTCCATCATCACGTCGGTGCATAACAGGTGGCATACCCACCCACTACTCGGCGTTTATCTTGGTTTTTGTATACTCTTCGTCGACACGGCCACTTGCGAGTTCCAATCTCGAAATCGCCGCCGCGGCCAGCCAGCCAAGGACCCAAGAGAGAACGAAGCGAGCGAGCGATGGCCACGACCGAGACGCCGCCGCCGCGCGTGAGCGAGCACTTCCCGCGCGTCCCCGCGGGCTGCGACAAGGCGGCCGACGCCTTCTTCGCGTGCTTCTACGAGCACGGCAAGCAGCCGGCGGGCCAGAGCGACGCCGAGGTCGGCAACCGCGCGCTCGACGGCGCCTGCCGCCAGTCCATGACCGCCTACAACGCCTGCGTGGACGCGGCGGCCGCCAAGGCGCCCAAGGCGCTCTTCCGCGTGCCCGAGGCCTACCGCACGCGCGAGTAGGCGACGGTAGACCCGCGTAATCGAACGCCCAGGCAGCTTTTCCTCCCTGCAGCTAGGTACTGTCGCCCTGTTCGTTCACGCCAGCAGCAGCAAGAGCAGCAGCACACGCTGCGTGTGCACTTCTTCACGCTGGGTCTGTTTACTTTTCGGCGACGGCGACGGCCGCGCTCGTGTTACACTGTGATCCGTCGTCGTCCCTACCCGGAAAGCAGCGGCAACACGCACGGCGGCGACAAGGGGGCCGCAGCGCTGGGGAGGAAGGCTCAGTGGGGGGAGCCCATGGAGCTCGCCGCCCCCTCGCGCCGCCGCCGGCAGACGAAAGGACAGCCGCGCGGCGCTCCGAGCGAGCGGCAAGGCTTAGACCTGCACGTCCTTCTCCCACTCGTAGTTGGCGATCTCGTCGTCGATCTCGTCCGCGACCTCCGGGTACATGGCCGTGACCTCGTCCATGGTGGTGGCGCGCGACGTGCGCGTCTCCTCCATGAGGCCGATGAGCTCCTGCAGCTCGACGATGCGGCTCTTGGAGTCCTCGACCTTCGCGTTCAGCTGCGCGAAGAGCTGGTCCACCGTCTCCTTCTCGTTCAGGCGCAGCTCCTCCGGCGTGTCGGCCGTCACCACGTCCAGGTCCGCCGGCGTGATGGTCGGGAACACGATCGTCTTGTAGTTGGACTCGATCGCGTCCACGAGCTCCTTGTTCTTGATCACCGAGCGGTAGTACGCAAAGTCGATCGGCTCCGGCTCCTGCACGAACTTGCGCGCCTCGGCCTGGATCTCGCCGTGCGCGCTGCGCAGCGAGTCCAGCGCCGCGCGCGCGCGCGGGTCCGTCAGCTTGGCCGAGATGGCGTCCCACTCGACGGCGCGCGCGCCCAGGCTGCGGCGCACCACCTGCTGGCGGAGCTTGTTCATCATCGTGGCGGCGGTCGGTCGGTCGGGAAGGCGAGAGGCGCGAAACGAGCGAGTAGCTTGGTAGTTGCGGCCCCCCTCCTGTGGTTTTTGCGGTCGCCACGGGCCCTCGCGCACTGCTCCTTTGCATATCCTGCGTGTTTGGTTATTATATAAGGTCTTCATTAAACAGTTCATATTGTCTCGAGTGTATAGAACCCTCTGAAATCGTATACTGAGAATGAATTGTAACATACCAATTCATTGACTTGAATCGCACCCACCAAAAGACCCGCCACAAAACAAGAGCCGAGCGAGCGAGCCACCAGCATGGCGGCGGCGGCGACGGCGACAAAGAGAAGCGGAGGCCGTTGACTACCGAGCAGCGAGGATGCAGGAGACCGGGTGGGAAAAGCTGCAGCGGCGCATGGCCGAGGACCCGCTGGTGCCGCTGGGCTGCCTGGCGACCGTGGGCGCGCTCGTGGGCGGGCTCTCAGCGTTTCGGCGCGCGGCGGACGCCACGACGCAGCAGCGCTTCATGCGCATGCGCGTGGTGGCGCAGGGCGGCACGGTGGCCGCCGTCGCGCTCGGCTCCTTCCTGGCGCTGGGGAGCCGCAAGGCCGACAAGAAGCAGTAGGCGCACCAGCCGCACGACGCCGAGCCACACGACGCCGAGCCACATGACGCCGAGCCACGCGACGCCGGGTTGAGCCTCGAGCGGTAGTACCTAGTAGACCGCGCCGACGCCGACAGCCACGACGGGAACGACGGGAACGACGGGAACGACGGGAACGAGGCGCATTCATTGCAAGACAAGGCAAGGCATGGCGGCGAACTCGGTGTATTGATTCGGCTCTTGTTCCTACGCCAGGAAGAACATGAAGAAGATCAAAAAGACGAATAAAATAGCCGAGACCTTGAGCGCGAGCATTCTATTGTTCGACAGGCTCGAGAAGTACTTGAGCAGCTCGGTCTCGCCCGCCGACACGTTCGCGAGCGAGTCGTCCACGTTGTCGTCGATTCTGCAGTCACACACACATGTCAGTCTCCGTACGACAAGACCCGTCCGTCGCCACCAACAGCACTCACCTCCGCACGAGGTCGCCCTGCTCGTGGATCAGCGTCGACAGGCGGCCGAAGAGCTGCCCGATGTCCACGATGTGGCTCTCGATCTGCGTCACGGCCTCGGCGCGCGCCTCCGTGTAGCCCTGCTGCTCGGCCACGACCTGCTCCTGCGTCATGGCCGGGATCAGCGGCTGGATCTCCGCCGCGCCGTCCTCGCTCAGCACGCCCGACGGCCGCGGCAGGCCGCTCCCGCTCCTCGGCGGCTGCCCGAACCGATCGCTACTGCCGCCGGACAACGCCGACGATGATCCCGCCGGTGGAGCCGGCGCCTTGAACGCGAGCGGCTTGCCGAGCGCCGAGGACGCCGTCTTGCCGTAGCGCGCGCGCCGGCTCTGCTGCAGCTTCATGTTCTCCTGGCGCACCTCGAGGATGTCCTTGAAGCCGCGGGTCGTCGCCATCAGGTTCGACTTCATGAGCGACACGATCGCGTCCGAGTGGGTCGCCGCCTGCCGCGACCCGTACGCCGCGCGCTGGCTGTTCGTGTACTCCTGCAGGTTGTCCAGCTGCATGTTGATGTCCGTGATGTCCTTCTTCACGAGCGCCGCGAGCTCGTTGATCGCCTCCGTCGGGTCGTTAAACATGTTGTTCTGCCGCACCACTGGGAGGGGAGCAGAGCAGACACGACGCCGCGCGTCAGACAGCATATCGGGAGCAGCACGCACGCGAGGAAACGTACGCTGCGTGAGCTGCTGCAGCCGCCGGGACGCCTGGTACACCTCCTTCGAGATGTCCGAGGCCGCCGCGTTGAACTGCGCGGTCTCCTCGATCGCCGAACGCGCCGGGTGCTTGGGCCGCTCCAGCGCCGCGCCAGACGCGCGCGCCACCTGCTCGCACAGCCGCTGGAAGTCGCCCGTGCGGTCCGCCGCCATGCTGCTGCCTGCCTGCCTGCCTGTCACGCGCCCGCGCTTCGCTTCGCTTCGCTACTCGTAGCGCCGACGCCCGGTCGAGGGTTTTTTCCTAAGCTTCTCCCTCGCTCTGCCTTGATTTTGGACGCTGAGCCAGAAGTCACTAATACCGCGACTCGCGACTGTGACATATTTGTTAAATGTTATTAGATCAATAACGAATAACATACTTTGGATTTTATGGATTTTAAACTGTCCGCGGACAATTTCGAGTACCTAGATTAATATAGGGGTTTGTATATCAATTTCGGTGGCATTAGGCAGTACAAATGTGTATATAGAAACGATGACATGTTGGGTTTTGTAAGAGACCCAATTTAGAAATGTAAATTATATAGATTAGTTGACGTCTTGTGCATAGATAGAAACGATTATGTAAGAGACCCAATTTAGAAATGTTAATTATACATTAGTTGACGTTTTGTGCATAGATAAAAACGATTTTCGACACGAGCCCTGAATTTCTAACAGTTCGATAATTCGTACTTTACATGATACATAAAGTACTCGCAAAAATACAGTCAAGATTGGTTGGGTTGCCAGCAAAATGCAAAATGGCTACTTTGTTTTTACCGAGACTATGCGGTGCTCCTGCTTCTAGACTCTGGTCGAAGCGCTCGCTGTCTCCATGATAACTCACCATCGTGGGGCATCGCTGGCACGCGCTGGACTCTCGCTGCGTGTGTTCTTTTGGTGCGATGAGCAGCAGCAGGGAGAGGCAGCTCCTCTTCGCTCGAGCTCTCGACTACTTCTCCTGGCCGACGCCATCGGCATGTGTATACGACCATAGCAGACTATAGCAAGACTGGTTGATCTCCTTGGAGTGGGCTTCAGCAATCGGCAGAGCGCAGGGCATCTGCCAGGTCTCGATCGCTATGCTCCTCGCGTCCTTTGCGGTCGAAGCGGCCGCCACAGCCGAGCGAACGCTGGCTTCCGCCTCGTCGTGCAGCGCGTCTGGACGATGCTGGGGTCGGGGATGGCAGCTACAGCCTCTCTGACCGCAAGCCGCTTGCTTGGTACCTCGCTCCTTGGATGCGAGCTCGCCGTCACGTCGACCGAGCCGCGCGGATGTGAAACAACCAGCCCGGCCGCGCAATGCGCCATGCTTGCGTCGGAGTCAGCTCCAAGATCTGTGCCATACATAAGTAGGCGAACGGAACAAGCGAACGCGATGGTGAAGAGGTCCGCGCTCAGCCTTCAGCATGAACATAGGCAGCGTCAACTCGTAGCCAGTCGATCGGAGTGTCTACGAACCGATCTTGGGCCGTCCCATCCGAGGTCCACGTGTCCGTGTCGTTCGCCGGCCATTGGCGTGCCTGTAGCACGCCAATCGGGCCCCGTGCATGCACTGCATGGGTACGATACGGAGCATTTTGCCGATCCTAGGAGCGCTTCGGATCGATACACAGCCGGACGTACTGTATAGCGGCCATGCTATGGCGCAACGCATGCACGCGACGGGAGACATCCGCTGCGCAATTAACGCGATCGTCGTTGACTCAGCGACGAGTCCCCGCTGCGCACCCGCGGCCTGACGGTGTACATTTCATCGCCGCTGTCATGATCCGCTCGGCGGCAGCTGGAGCCCAGCCTCCGGCGATGATCAGTCCGATGTCAGCCTAGCCTAGGCTCTCTGGCAGATCTCGGTGGGGGGGAGCAAGCAAATGCCGCGCGAGGAGCTCCACGCATGCAGGTGCACACGTGTACTGTACATACCGGGACGCTGTTACTCACGCCGATGCCCGCTCGATGCACGCCACGTTGACCAGCATCAGCTTGTTACTGTATGATCTCAATGCTATCACGCAGTTCGGTGGGAACAGCAGGTCGCCGGGAAGGAGGTCGATCGGGGGCCGAGGCTGTATCAAGTGGTGGCGAAGGGAGATGGCTGCTGCAACAGCGACAGTGGTGCAGTCTGCGCGTCAGCTGGCGGCGAGGAACCGCTCGTCGACCCGGAGCTGAAGCAGAGATCGTTGAACTTCATTAACCCACAAGGCGACTCAGGTGACTGCATGTACATCCTTGGAAGTGTAGTCTACTATCGGAAACAGCGGCGAGGCGCCGGCGATGAAAGGGGCGTCGTGGCGTCGCGCGGCGCCGCGGCATAGAGAACGTGGGCGTATTTCCTGCAGTCGCATGACCCAAGTGCCCGCTCTGCTTGCAGTCGGGCGGTCAGCACGTCGTCTGCATACACTGAGACGGCTGCAGGCTGCGAAAGACTTGGCTCAGAGCCGAGCCGCGCCGATGCCACTGGCGACTGACTGCGCCGGTCGAACCCTCGCGCGGGGCGATGAAAATTCGACGGCAGATAGGGGCCGCCGCCGCCACGCGCCTGTCCATCCGCGAGCATGCTCTGTGCGACTCGCGATCGGTCGGTCTGTAGAGGATAGGATGTCAATGAGCGACCGACAGGACCAGCACAGTCGCACCGAGGCTGGCGGCTTCTACAGCGGGACCCGGTCGGTCGCAACCCTGGGCCCGGTGCGATACCCGCGGACGGAGGTCAGAAAGGATCCCCTTGCGGAGCGTCGGCGGTGTCGCCATGCACGAGGAGACCGATCGATCGGTCGATCGATCAATATGTGCAAAGGCTTGGCGGTGGCCGCTTGCTTATCGCGGCACATTCTTATTGTGTACACATTACCGACAGTACACTAAGTGTATCGGAGAACGGTGTGCAATCTGCTTTGATACCACTATAACAGTACAAGCATGGAAAGTGCTCTACAGTACCTCGCGCTTTTGATTGACTTTGGGTCCAACTGTGGCGAAATAAGTCCGAGGCTTGCTTGTGGCGCTTTCAAGCTTTCGCCGCGTCTTCTCGTGTGGACGGCGCGCTTGATGCCGTTCAGCGTTCGGCGCGCGCGTCGGATAGCCGCTGGCGCTCCCTCGCTCCGGTGGCTGCCGTCATGGCACCCACAAGTGCGCGTAGAGTCCGCCCAGACCCTCTACACTACCGGCTCCCCCACCTTTCCCCCCTGCGCTCTGGGCTTTTACAGCCACGATGACTCTTGGCGCGCGGCGCCGATCCTCCCCCGTTACTCGCGTCATCTTCTTATGCAAAGCCTTAGCCGACCTGACTGCTGCTCTCTGCCCGAGTGGACGCGCGGCGTCTTGCCCGGACTTGACAGACGCCGCCGCCGCCCAAATGTTTCCTCGTCCATCGAAGAGAGAGAACAAGTCCGTCTTAGAAAAGCAAACACGGAGAAGGCGGACTCACTGCAAGTTTGTATGGTGTAAACGCCCCTGCTCCGTCTTTCCGCCCTCTGCACCGGTCAGCTGGCCGAGCGGAGCGGCTCGAGCGGACACTTTGGCGCGTACAGAGCCCGCGCAGCTCGTAAAGGCGGGACTCGTCCGCGTATACTCGTACGCATACAGTCTTGCACCTCCAATTCGACACTGTGGGATGTATATATTGTTCCCTGTAAATCAATTCTGTAAAGACTACCATCTAGTCAAATGAGATAGTTGATTTATTTCAGGTCATGTTATATTGCAAGTTACTAAATATTACGGGTGTCGAATTAGCGGTGCAGGACCGTTTACAGCGTCGAGCGTAGAGTGTTGGGCAGTTCAGTCGGGTCGTCCGCGGCGTTGGCCCAGCGCCGCACTTCCATTCCCACTTTCTCCCTCTGGGCGAAAAGTACACCGGCCGCTTCAACACCCGCGGCGACCTCCCGAACGTACACACCAGGCCGCCGCCCCGCCGCCCCCAACGCCACCGCCATGTGCTCCACGCCCGCGCCAGAGCTGCGCTGCGAGCGCTTCGCGCTGGTGGACAAGCCGCCGACGGACGAGCCGCCGCTCGAGCTGCGCGCGGACCCGCAGTGGCGCCAGGCTGCGCGCGACCTGCCGGCGCGGCGCCGCGTCGTGCGCCGCGTGCTGGCGCTGCTGCGGCCCCAGCGCCAGCCCGCGGACGCCGCGCAGCTGGCCAAGCGCGTGGAGCTCGCGCTGTACTCGCGCGCCGACTCGCTGGAGGAGTTCGCGGCGCCCGCCACGCTGCGCCGACGCGTGCAGGCGCTCGTGGCCGCCAGCGTGCACGAGGCGCACGCGCTGGCCGACCTGCGCGCGCGCGCCGGCAAGCGCGCGGCCCCCGCGTCCCCCGCGCAGCCTGCGTCCCCCAAGCGCCAGCGCCGAGCCGTCCCCTGCGTCTCGGTCCCCTCCGCTGCATCTGCGGCCGTCTGCGCGTCCCCGCTTCTCGCGAGCGAGGACGTGACGCGCGCCGTCATGGCCTTCCTGGACGGCAAGCAGGTGCTGCGGCTGCGGCAGCTCAACTCGCTCGCGAGCGCGCTGCTGCCGTCCTGCGTCGCCTCCATCCGGCTCGACGCCGCGCAGCTGCTGCGCGCCATGGACGCGTCCCCCTCGCAGCTGGCCGCGCTCGTCAACCTGCGCCAGCTCGTCGTGTTCAAGCCCAGCGCGGCGCTGCTGCCGCCGGCCGAGCGCGAGCCCTCGCCGTCCCCGATGCTCGCGCCGCTGCGCGCCGGGGGCTGCGCGGAGCTGGCGCCCACGGCCGCCAACGACGGCGAGCGCGCCGTCTGCCAGCTCGCGGGGCTGCTGCACCGCCTGCCCAAGCTCGAGAGCCTGCAGCTCGCAGCCATCTTCTGCAACACGGGCGCGCGCAACGGCGCCAAGCTCCTGGCCGACGCGCTGGCGGCCGGCGCCTGCCCGCTCCTGCAAGACCTCGTGCTGGGCGGCAACCACCTCGCGGACGCCGGCGCGCTCGAGCTGGCGCGCGCCGTGGCCAGCGGCCGCCTGCCACGGCTCGCGCGGCTCGACCTGCGCCGCAACTACGTCGGCGACCGCGGGGCCGCCGCGCTGCTCCAGGCGCTGGCCGCAGCGCCGCCCAATGAGCTGCGCGCGCTCTGCTTGGGCGGCAACCTGCTCACGGACGCGAGCGCGGACCGCGTCGTGGCGCTCGTGCGCCGCGCGCGGCTCGCGTTCCTCGGGCTCGAGGACAACTTCCTGACCGCGGACGGCGTCCAGGCCGTCGTCCGCGGCGCCGCCCACAAGCTGTAGCAGTTTACTAAATAGGAGAGGCACACTAAGTTATAGAACGATACGATGCGTTCGTCCCATTCGGTCCCATTTGGTCTCATGTGAAAGCGCGTCGCGCACGCGGGAGCTCTCCACGCGACGGTTCTGCCCGACCAGCGTCAGGGTGGGGACGGCGTCCGGCGGCCGCGGACGCTGGTTGAAGTCCGGAAGGGCGACGCCTCCGAGGTGAGTTGGGAGCTCAGCATTATATTACTGGTACGGCAGTACAAAGTGTGGTAGAGTACGGATCGGGTGATTTATAGCGTCTACAGGGGGCTGGGGGGGCGAAGGGCGGAGGAATCGGCAGCAGCTACGCGTAGTAGTCCTCCGGCGGCGTGGTCGAGACGTACCAGCCCCAGTGGGGGGACGCGGATGCGTCCTCGGGCTCGGCCCGCGCGGACGCGTCCTTCGCCAGCGGGAGCGACGCCGCGCCGTCCGCGTCCAGCTCGCCGAACTGCGCAGGCCAGGCACGAGCAGAGCAGTCGTTAGTCGCGTCGACGTCCGCGGCCGACCGGCCCGAGCAGCAGGGCGAGGAACGCACGATCGACTGGCAGCCGCGCGTGGGGGACGAGGACGCGTCGCTGTCCGTGCTGCTGCACACCTCCTCGCTCAGCTTGCGCGCCGGCGCGTGGCAGTCCACGGCGGACTGGGGGAGCGGCGCCGGCCGCTTGCGCACACGCGTCCGCCTCAACGGGCCCGCGTCGTCCCGCTCGTCCCGCTCGTCCGCAGCGTAGACCAGGCCGTCCGCGAGCAGCAGCTCGTCCTCGCTCTCGTCCGCACGCGTCTGCAGGAACGTGAACACGCTCACGGCCGTGGCGGCCGCCGCGGCCGCGGCCGTGGCCACCACGGGGTGCGCGCGCATCCAGCGGATGCCGCCGGCGATTTCCGTGGGCGTCGGGAAGAAGGAGGGCGGCGCCACGTCCGACATGGCGCTCCGGCTCCGGTTCCGGTTCCGGTGGGCTGGCCGTATAAATAGCGCGCGCGGGGTGTGTTCGCGGTCCGGCGCGTGTTGGTCTGTGCGGACGTCCGGGAAGCGAGCGGGGGCGGGTTGCCCCCACTATTATACGGTAGTACTCTGAACTCCAGTGCGAAGGTTTGAACAAAGGACGAACTGGAGAACCCAAGCAAAGCCCGAGAGACAGGCCATTGTGGTGGGTAAAGAAACGGGTTTTGCCTGCGTTTATTTATATAACATACTGTTTTGATGACTTCAAATACAAGATTAAACCCTAAAAGACCTTTGTAGTAATATACTGCGACTAATATGGTGAGCGAAACTTTCTTGCTTGGAGGGGTCAGGTTGAAACCCCATGCCGAACTGCAACAACACCAACACCAGCAGCGCTTGAACATCAGTAGTGTGCCGATAGCCCAATTGCGAAGCGAGAACGCCAACCGCCATCGGGTTTGCCGCCCTGCAGCCGCCGCAGCAGCCGCTCCGCCGGCGCGATCAAGCCATCGCAACCTACCACCCGCTCCCCTCGCTCTCCGACTCATTTGCAGTAGTCGCTGATGTGAACGCCCATATGATTGGGATCCCATCCTCCGCCGCCACGCGCGACTCGACTTGATTCGCTGACAAGGAAATTGCTGTGACAAGTGGACCAATAAACCGGTATCATACCGCGATGAAGGTATCGCATAGTCAAATAGTAAACCTGTATATTGTGTACCGTGACGTTTCGATGTTCGATCTATTTGATTTTTTTGTAACTAAAAATTTGTCGACTGCGCATCAAAGTCTATGCCAGAGAAGAGGTTCAGTCGCTTCAACAAGTTCGGTTCAAACCGGTACAATACCGCTCTTCTTCAAGTTGTCGAATGAGAACCAGCTGACACAAACGAGTTGCAAACTTGCAACAATTGCAAACGAGAGTGATGGTCGAATATTCAACTTTGCACAGCTCACGCCCCGCCCCCATCTGCGGTATCCGACGTCCTTCAGCGTCGCCTCCATGTCCTCCCGGCCGTCAGTCGGTCGGCGGCTCGGTTCGACCCCGCAGCCGGCGGCTCAGCGGCTCACAGTGATACACAATCGTTCACAGCGCACGCCTCCAAGATGGCGTCCAGCCTGCTGCGAACCGTGACGCTAGCCCATACTGTACACATAGGCGCCACCACAGTCGACGCAGGCTCCCAATGCGTCGCCCAACCGCCGGAGCTGGCGTCTCTCTCGACGGTCGTGGCGGGTCGTGGAGATGTAGACCAGCGCTCGGACGACGCGGCGATTGATAAGCTGCTAGCCGTCGGCCTGGGCGGCAGTGGCGTGGCCACGGACTTGACGCCCGACCGCCGCGCCGCGTCCTCCGCAATGCGGACTCGGCATCATCCATCCGGTCCGGATTCGCGCATCTTCCAGGGGACGCACGCAAGAAACCGCGCGTAGCATCACATCGTATGTATTACAATAGGCTTGACAGTTTCAGTACGTATGAGGATGGCGCGCCTACGTACGAAGAGTAGAGTTCAGTGACGGACCAGAGTTGGATTCCCGCTACGGTAGTCGCGGACGAACGCGAACCGTCTAACACCCGCACACTTTGGGCCCCGCCCCTGGAGCGGCGGCGGGGGATAAGTGCGGACGGATGATCCCCCAACGGTCCGCAAGCCGCCGCGAGTTGCGGCCGCAGCAGACAGACAAGCATCCGTCCCCTCGCCTCGGGCGGGGTCGTCCGCAAACTGGTCCGCCGAGTGACCGGCCGCTCCTCATGGGTGCGCGTTCCCCGAAGCGTGCGGATCGGCGTGTCTCACCGTCGCTGGATCCGGATACAAACGCCAAGTGACCTCGCTACGGTACGCGCGACGCAGCTGCGCGCTCTCGGAAAAGATCGCGCGTGTCCTTTCTCGACGGGCCGTGAAGGGACGCCGGGGGTGCCCTCTTCGCGGCCAAGGGACGCCCGCGGTCGCGCGAAGGTCGCGCGAATCCCCGCGAGGAGATGCGTCCGTCCACCGGAGCGATCACTTTCGAGAGGTTTTTGAAGTGTTTTTCTATACACGCGCCGCAAAAAATGGAATCGGAAGGGCACGACCGGCCGGCCCGTCCGCTCGTCCGTCCGTCCCCAACTCGCTCGGGGGATCCCCTCCCCTTCTCTGCGAGTCTCCCCACTCGAGTGCGCCGCTGGGGATCCTCATTGTCCCATCCGCGCGCCAAGGGACGCAGCATCCGCTCCGGTCCGGTCCCCCGTCCTCTCGTCCCCCGTCCTCTCGTCCCCCGTCCGCTCGTCCGGACCCATGTCCCCGCCGTACGCCGCGCCGCCGGCCCCCGTCTCGGCCCTCAGCACGGACGACGTGCTCATGGGCGAGATCCTCATGTCGCTCAAGAACCGCGCGGACGCCGAGGGGCCGGGCAGCCCCACGAGTCCGTCGGGCTGCGGCGCGCTGTACCGGACCAAGCTGGGCCTGACCGTCCAGGTGGCGGCCCCGCCGGCCGCATCCGCGTTCGACCTCGCGTCCCTGGCCGCCGTGAGCCCCATGGCCTCGTCCGCAACCGCAACCGCGTCCGCAACGTCCCCAACCGCGTCCGCAACCGCGTCCCCAGGCCCGAAAGCGCGCGCGCTGACGCCCGGCGCGTCCGCCAAGCGCTACGCGCCTGTGGTGCAGCTGGAGGACCTGCGGCGCTGCTTCAACATGCCGATCGCGGCCGTGGCGCGCAAGTTCGGCATCTGCGCGACGCTGCTCAAGAAGATCTGCCGGCGCCACGGCATCCAGCGCTGGCCGCACCGGCAGATCCGCAGCCTGCAGAAGAGCATCGACATGCTGCGCGAGTCGCTGGCCGTCGCCAAGGGCTCCAACCGCGAGTACATTGGCAAGAAGATCGCCGCCTTCGAGCTCACGCTCGAGTGCATCATGCAGGATCCCAACACGGCCGCGCGCGGCATCGCCACCGGCCGGCTCGCGTCCCCGGCCGTGCTGGCCGGCGGTGGGGGTGGCGGACCGTCCCCATCCGCATCCGCATCCGCATCCGCAGGGTCGTCCCCCGCGCCGGCCGGCCTCGCGCGCCGCCGCGCGTCCACCACGGCGCTGATGTCGCCCACGCTGTCGGCCTTGGCCGCGCGGCCGGCGCCGGAGACCGGGCTGTCGGACGACGAGGAGCTGCGCGGCGGCTCGCGCCTGGCCCAGCGCCGCAGCAGCATGTCCCTCGAGGCCATCCTGTGCTGACCAGCCGGCCGGACCGGGGGCGGACTCATGTGTACATACCGGTAGTGTAGTGTATAAACCCCGTGCGTGTCGGTGTCGGTAGGTCCCAAGGCTTGGGCCAAGCGTAGCAGGACGATGGATGTAGGGACGAGGGAGGAGGGAGGAGGGAGGAGGGGGCGAGGCCAACAAGGACGACTGTCTGTCTGTCTGTCGACGTGTATGCACGACCGATCCCCACTACATACACTGGGGTCCCAGTGTGGGGACGTCCCCCCCTCCCACGAACGGCCACGTGCGGATCTTATTCCTGGCCCCGTCGCCACACAGAAGAGTGGGAATCCACCGTTGGGACGGAGAGAAGCGGCCGAGGGGTTGCTCACTCACTGGGGATCCACTCCACCCGCCGCTTCTTCAACAAGAGCGGCCAATGTTGCGCTCGCGGAAGCCGCCCACCGCCCTCACTGTACTGACTGTAGTCGCCTTAGGACTCGGCTGGAGACCTTCGCACTGCGTTTAGGCGGCAGGAGGCGGCGGAAGATCGCCATGGTCGGGGAGGGGGGCAGTGTTGATTCGGCGTTGTAAGGGCGATTTGACTTGATTTCACTATATGATCGACGTGTAAAATTACGCGATACACCGCACTCCAACTCAAATGTTACCGTCGGCCTTGCGGACGCGCTTCTTCTTCTTGGGCTGCTCCTTGGCCTCCTCCTTGACCTCCTGCATGAGCTGCGGCGACGCTCGAGCGCCGGCAGCCCGCTGATCGCTTTGCGGTCGAACGCCGCCACATACAACAGCCAACATGAATGGGTACTAACCGACCCTGTATTTGGCATTTTCGAGCCACGTTCAGCTTGATAGCTCTCGGGGGACATGGCCTCCGTCAAGCCTGCTTATGTGGACTTTTGGCGGCGCTTGTTCCGCTGATACACGCGGTCTCTCGCCTTCCTCTCATCTTGTTGAGATACGAAATCGGCGAAGCGCTTGTTGCTGATTGCTGCTTCTGTAGCGAGGCGGCTGACTTCCAGTTCCAGCTTGTCCGCTCGGGGTCTCTCACGGTGCAGCTCTTGAGTTACACACTTTAACTCCAGCTGCAATAGCATCTCTCTGCAAGACAACTTCTCTTCCTCGGTAGTTGCCGAACTCGTCACGGTGGTCGACGTGGAGGCCGAACTCGTCGTCACGGTGGTCGTCGCAGCAGGCGGCGCGATGGCACCGACAGGCCACTCGTCCAGCAGTCGAATCCGTGACGCCCATGGACCAAAATATAACGGATATGCGTTACTTGCCTCATTGGCGACGTCCTTCGCCGTAAAGTGTACCGAAAGACCCTTTCCACAAAAGCGATCATCGC